>CM066571.1:6662500-6742500 GCA_033816785.1 Picus viridis
TAGACTAGACTAGAATAGGAATAGAAATAGAAATAGACTAGATTAGACTAGACTAGACTAGACTAGACTAGAATAGAATAGAATAGAATAGAATAGAATAGAATAGAATAGAATAGAATAGAATAGAATAGAATAAACCAGGTTGGAAAAGACCTTTGAGATCATCGAGTCCAACCTATCCCCCAACACCATCTAATCAACTAAACCATGGCACCAAGCACCCCACCAGTCTCTTCCTAAACACCTCCAGGGATGGTGACTCCACCACCTCCCTGGAGGTGGAGTCACCACCAGCCTTCTAAGCATTATGATCTTGAGCACCAACAACTTGGCTCTGCTGGTGCCTCCAAGAGGTGGAGAAAATGTAATGGTTTACATCTTAATTTCCTATCCTTCCATGATCTAAACCAAGAGGCTTTCAAACTGCAAGGTATTTTTTTGGCAGAGAGAAGCTTTTGGGATCCAGAACTGCATGCAACCTGCTGTGAGGCTCAGAGAGGTGTGTTATGGAACGGAGGAGGAGGAGGAGGAGGAGGAGGAGGAGGAGGAGGAGGAGGAGGAGGAGGAGGAGGAGGAGGAGGAGGAGGAGGAGGAGAAGAAAACGTTTCTGTGTTTGGAGGAGAAAATCTGATCATCTGCAGCCACACCTGCTCACAAAACTAAATTACAAGACACTAGGATAAACTCATGGCCAGCAGTACTGAAACCAAAGGCAGTGGTGGGAAATCCAGATAAAAGCATGAGGTTGTGAGGAACTTGCTGTAAATGCCATGGCTCTGGGATCTGCTGCATTAGGAGAGTGTGTCTTGAGGAACTTGCTGTAAATGCCATGGCTCTAGGATCTGCTGCATTAGGAGAGTGTGTCTTGAGGAACTTGCTGTAAATGCCATGGCTCTGGGATCTGCTGCATTAGGAGAGTGTGTCTTGAGGAACTTGCTGTAAATGCCATGGCTCTGGGATCTGCTGCATTAGGAGAGTGTGTCTTGAGGAACTTGCTGTAAATGCCATGGCTCTGGGATCTGCTGCATTAGGAGAGTGTGTCTTGAGGAACTTGCTGTAAATGCCATGGCTCTGGGATCTGCTGCATTAGGAGAGTGTGTCTTGAGGAACTTGCTGTAAATGCCATGGCTCTGGGATCTGCTGCATTAGGAGAGTGTGTCTTGAGGAACTTGCTGTAAATGCCATGGCTCTGGGATCTGCTGCATTAGGAGAGTGTGTCTTGAGGAACTTGCTGTAAATGCCATGGCTCTGGGATCTGCTGCATTAGGAGAGTGTGTCTTGAGGAACTTGCTGTAAATGCCATGGCTCTGGGATCTGCTGCATTAGGAGAGTGTGTCTTGAGGAACTTGCTGTAAATGCCATGGCTCTGGGATCTGCTGCATTAGGAGAGTGTGTCTTGAGGAACTTGCTGTAAATGCCATGGCTCTGGGATCTGCTGCATTAGGAGAGTGTGTCTTGAGGAACTTGCTGTAAATGCCATGGCTCTGGGATCTGCTGCATTAGGAGAGTGTGTCTTGAGGAACTTGCTCTAAATGCCATGGCTCTGGGATCTGCTGCATTAGGAGAGTGTGTCTTCTCACAGCATGGCCACACTGGTGTGTGGCAGCTGGAGCTCCAGATTGAGCAACAAGGTGAGGAGCTCTGGGCTTGGTGACTGGGCATAGATTAAAACAAAATCTAGGGAGAAAGTCAGCAAACCAAGCTGGAGTACACAGCATCCACTCAGGCAGCAGTAAACCTTTTGCACTGCAAATCCCACATAAAATATTATTCCTTAAGGAACCTTAACACCACAGCAGCCTCCGCTGTGCTTTGGCAAGCTCATGTGCCAACAAGGAGAGCTGCACTTTTCTGCTCAGCCACCCTTTCCACTGAACTGTTGTGTAATGCACTAAAAGTCACAAAAAGCCTGCATCACCGTGAGGGTGGAGGAAGAGCAGATCCTTCAGCAGATGATAAGTGCCCCAAAGAAACTCATTTTAGCCTTTCAAGGCAGGGAAGTTTACGAGCAGGTGCAGTAAAAGCTGGCAGGAGGCACTTTGTTTCGGGTTTCCATCTGCCAGTTGTGTCTGGTGAAATGGAAGGCTGTCCTTTCACCCAATAAATTCACCTCTAGTTTCGCTTTTAACAGCAGAAATTTCACATTGAGTACTAATAACTCTGTTTCAGGGGATCAACTCACGAGGACCTAACAGGCAATGAAACAGCTTCAATTATATCATAATTTACTGTGTCGACTTATTTCAACAGATTACTGAATTTCTATTGAAAATGGGGATTCCAAAGGGGCTTAGCAATGTTTTAAGCACATGTTCCAGGGCTACAGTCCCAGCACTGAATACTAATAGCACAGTTTGGGATGTGTGCTCTCATGTGTCACAGACACCATAGTCTCAGCTCGTTTTCCGTGAATTACTGAAATGAAGAATGATTTCCTGTTTTCTTTCTTGAATCAACACTTACTACCAGCAGCACTGGGAAGGAGCAAAGCCCAGGAAATGTGCTGCAGTAGATAAGGACTGAAAGCAATGTGCTGGGGATGCCACCTGCATTTGCATATTTGTATTGTCATTAAGTAATAGAAAGATCCTGCCCAAGTTGTGTAGCTCATTCATCATAAATGAATACAATCACAGAATGTGTTTGGTTGGGAGAGACCTTCAAGATCACCCAGTGCAACCTTTGACCCAGCACTGAAGGGTCAACACTACACCATGTCCTTAAGAGCCAGGTCCACAGGCCACTTAAAGTGTCTCCACCACTGCCCTGAGCAGACTATTCCACGGAGAAAATTCTTCACTCATTGGACATGGCACTTGGTGCCATGGTTTAGTCGTGAGGTCTGTGGTGACAGGTTGGACTTGATGATCTTTGAGGTCTCTTCCAACCTTGGTGCCATGTCCAATCCCCTCTTGAACACCTCCAGGGATGGTGACTCCAGCACCTCCCTGGGCAGCACATTCCAATGGTGAACGACTCTCTTAGTGAAGAACTTTCTCCCCACTTCCAGCCTAAACTTCCCCTGGCACAGCTTGAGACTGTGTCCTCTTGTTCTGGTGCTGGTTGCCTAGGAGAAGAGACCAACCCCCTCCTGGCTACAAACACCCTTCAGGGCGCTGTAGACAGCAATAAGGTCTCCCCTGAGCCTCCTCTTCTCCAGGCTAAACAACCCCAGCTCCCTCAGCCTCTCCTCGTAGGACTTGTGCTCAGGGCCTCTCCCTCTCCCCAGCCTCATTGCCCTTCTCTGGACACATTCAAGAGTCTTAATGTCCTTCTTAAATTGAGGAGCCCAGAACTGGACACAGGACTCAAGGTGTGGCCTAACCAGTGACGAGTACAGGGGCAGAATGACTCCCTGCTCCTGCTGGCCACACTATTCCTGATGCAGGCCAGGATGCCATTGGCCCTCTTGGCCTCCTGGGCACACTGCAGGCTCATGTTCAGCTGGCTGTCAATCAGTACTCCCAGGTCCCTTTCTGTTTGGCACCTCTCCAGACACTCCGTCCCCAGCCTGTAGCTCTGCACGGGGTAGCACAAGAGGGGACACTCCAGCTAACACGGCACGTGGTCTGGTAGTACTGGCAAAGAGAGATGCTGTTTGCAGGCTGGGTAACTGGGTAAGGTCCATGTGATAGCTGCAAGCCACAGGGGCTTTGCTGGAGGCTGGGTAGCACCACATCACCTCACAGAGTGAGAGAGCTAAATGAAAAGCTTGCTCAGTCTCAATACACTTGAGCACTTTCTTTCCTGCAAGAACAAATAAGGTCAGATTTCAGATGGTATCAAGTCAGTAATGAAACAACAAGTCTTGAAGCTTTTCTCACAAAAGTCCCACTTACCTGAGAGGTTTCTCTGTAAAAAAAACCAACCCCAAACAGCCATTTATTAATATTCTACAGCTGGGAGTTTGGGGCATTTGCAATCCTTGCAAACAGAACTCATTTACTTTCCACACAATGAAAAGAAATCTCCAGAAATTCTCCAGTGACTCTGCTGGGCTTGGCTGGGAATACAGGATTGGCTTTACAAACAGAACTGAAGGCAGGCTTTGAAAACAAAGTGGTGTCAGGAACCCATTTTCAGATAGCCTGCAAGTCTTTCCCTGCAAATTCTAACAGTCCCCTTAACCAGCTTTTGCATGCAGCTTCAAACTGTCTCCTGAGCATCAGCAGCAAGGTTCAATGTGTAGGATCTGGATCACTCCTCACTAGAATAGGAGAAAGGTGCCTTGGCAGGGTTTGTGGGACAAATGAGCCCTTGAACACATGGCACCAGCGCTGTTAAGATCTTGACTCGCTAAGTGATGAGCTCACACAAAATGACAACGCTGCCACTCCATCACTTAGCTGCATCTGCAAGCTTCATCCTCCACAATGCCATAAATGATGACATCTGTTACCAAAAACAACATCCACACAAGCAGCCACGCAGAGGAAACATTTCTACACCATGCTTCTGACAATCCAATCACGGTCTTGGGTATTTCCCAACCTTGGAACCAAGTTTCTCTGCACAGCCCTCCTTCTGTTTGGCATCATCAGCCTGTGTCATGCCAGAATTCATTGCTGTGCTATGTGATTGGTGACATGTGGTGCTTCTGGGCGATCCCTTAAACTGGGCTCTCGTGGGCTACCAGGGTTCTCAGAGATCTTTAATATCTGAAATGACTCCATTCCCTGACCTGTCACGGGCAGTTGAACACCCAGGCGGCTGCTGCCTGCCCAGATGAAATATACTCTGGATCTGCAGCTTCCCTGAGGTCCAAGATCAGTATCAGAGAGACATCTCAGCAGCACAGCAAACCCTGGACCTGCAGCTCAACAGCATTTCCCCCACCCCCATTCTCCAGGGTCAGATTTCAGCCTCATTTGGCTCAGACTCACAGATCTAACCCACAGTAGGAGGAAGCCAACAAGCTTGAAAACAGACCTAGAATAGGAACCTGGGGATTTTTTTCCCTCCTTTCCCAGCTCTCGCAGATGGACACACTCCATTTGCTTGCCCAACAGGGCTTCCTAACCCAGGAAGCATTCAGTCATCCCTGCTTCACCTTCAGGGTGCAGAAGCTTGACCCAGTTTGTTTGGTTTGCTACATATTTTCATTTGCTCTACAAGCTGACAAACCCTCCAAGTGAGAGAGAACAAAGTGTTTTACAGCATCTCATGATCAAGAGCTACAAAGAAGAAGCAGATGCACAACCATGATCTTTAATATATATATAAATACCATTGAACAACAGGCAGCTTTCATTTTCCTCTCCAACCAGGATGCCCATGATGCACTGCTGATGAGAAAGAAAATCACTTACTCTCTTCCCATAATTTTATTGCTTTTTAGATGTGTTAGGATGAAGCAGGAAAAACACTTCTAAAGGAGTGGAGAAGTTGTGGACAGCTTATAAGAAGAAGCTTTTAATGCAATAATAAAAGTGATAGTAAATAAGAATCCAGAATCACCAAGGTTGGAAGAGACCTCAAAGATCATCAAGAAGAAGAAAAAGAAAAGAATAAAAGGAAATAATAATGAATGAAGAAGAAGAAGAAGAAGAAGAAGAAGAAGAAGAAGAAGAAGAAGAAGAAGAAGAAGAAGAAGAAGAAGAAGAAGAAGAAGAAGAAGAAGAAGAAGAAATAAAATTATGAGCAAATAATGATAAAAAGAAGAAAAACAAGGCAAAAAAAGAATAAAATAATAATAAATAAATAAGAACATTAACATAATAAAATAAAGAGAAAATAAGAAGAAAATTAAAGTAATAAAATAAAGAGAAAATAAAGAGAAAATAATAACAAAAAGGAAAAATAAAATAATAATAAATAAATAATTAGAGGAAAATTAAAATCAGAAAATAAAATGCAAAGAATAAGAAGAAATAATAAGGAAAAGAAAATAAGAAAAGAAAAGAAAATAGCAGGAAAATAATAATAAAAAGAAAATAAGAAAAGAAAAATAAATTAACAGGTAAATAATAATAACAACAAGAAAATAAGAAAAGAAAAGAAAATAGCAGGTAAATAAGAAGAAGAAAATAAGAAAAGAAAAGAAAATAGCAAGAAAATAATAATAAATAATAATAAGAAAAAGAAAATATTAGAATAATTAAATTTAAACATAAGAAAATATTAATAAATTAATAATAAGAAGAAAAATAAAATAAAATAAAATAAAATAAAATAAAATAAAATAAAATAAAATAAAATAAAATAAAATAAAGTAAAATAAAATAAAATAAATTGAAATGAAATGAAATGAAATGAAATGAAATGAAATGAAATGTAATTAAATGAAATGAAATGAAATGAAATACAATAAATTTAAATTAAATTGAATTAAAAAATAATAAGTTAATAGTAATAATAAATAATAATAAGAAAAAGACAATATTCAAATAATAATATAAAATATGAAATGAAAAGGTTGGAAGAGACCTCAAAGATCATCAAGAAGAAGAAAAAGAAAAGAATAAACTCAAATGATAATCAATAAATAAGAAGAAGCAAAAGAAAAGAATGAAATGAAATCATTCTTTTTAAAGCCTTATGAGCACATTAAGCGAAGCAAATACTACTGGAACACAAGCCATAAATAAAAGAGGTTTTCATTCCCTATACCCAGGGATAATATTGGCAGACTTCTTTTGCTTTTTTCTTTTGGGCAGGAGAAAAAAAAGGAAAGCAACCCCTGGCTGTCTAGGCTAGAAGGATGCCATGAAAGAAGGACAGGACTTTTCCAAAGCCAATCTGCTTTCCAGCCCTAGCCATATCAAATAATAGTCAGTGATTTATTGTCAGCTCGCTTTATGGCACGAAGAAGGTCCTGCCAAAGCGCCAGCCCCGCTCCCCACGCTGTTTCACGGGGATGAGTAGCTCAAAGGAAGTGATACAAGCGCCTGGAGGGACTTGGTGTAAGAGAAACCAGGAGATAGCAGAGAGCAGGCTGCTAAGGAAGAAAAAATGCAGCTTGGCAGGAAGTGCCTGGAAAATGTGAAGCAAGGGAAGGCTGAATCAGAGCGGGAGCCAAGGCTGCCTGTATGAAATCAAGCCTAAATTAGGCTATCATGTTGTGTCTTCCAAACCAAGGGAACAGCACACACGAGGAAACTTGCTCAAAACAACCTTGCTGCTGCTCTCTTAGTGGCTTCCTCTCCTGAATCACCCACTCCCCTGGGCAAGCAGGTAACCTGAGGTATTAAACATCCCAGCCACGCAATGTAATTCAGAGCGATAGTCACATTCCTTGGAAGATTTATCACTGTTTGCTGTGAGGAGGATCTGCAATTAAAATCTGTGTCAACAAGCAGAAGTCAAATGCAAGGATAAGGTCAGAGTAAGAGAGGAAAACATCTGCTCTGTGCGCTTTGCAGAGCACATGTGGCACAGTGAGGTGGAGAGGTGATTGTTCATTTCGCTTCAATTCTAGAAAATCAAAGAAGAAGTAGAGGTGGCTGAGAAGTTGCATCGTGATTTATAACACAGAGGCAGGGAGAAGAAATTGTGTTTAAGGCAGCACTCAGGACAATTCTTCACTCCAAGCACATGCTTCAGTTTCACAAACTAAACTGCTGTGAGAAGGTATTTAACAGTAAATAAATGTTTATGTGATGTTCTGAATCTGGGCAGATCCACACCGATAAATAAGGACCATACGACCAGGATGTAAACAAGGACCATATGATCGGGCTTTAAATCTTGATAAATCTCATAATCAAGATGCTAGGGGTCCTAATGAGAAGTGATTTTAGCTCCCCTTCATGTAGCAGCCTGGAATGGATTGCAGGCAGGCAATGGATCGCAGGCAGGCCTGGTTTGCAACTGCACAAGCACCTTTCCATTGCTGTGCTGCACGCAGTCCGCAGTGGGGTTCTGAGGACACTTGTCACATGAAAGCAGCAGGTTCCTCCAAGAGTGAAGAAAGGTGGCAGAAGTCACTCAGCAAAAGTGACAAACCCTGCAGTGAGGGTGCAGCTACAGCAGCACATCAAGAATCCAAAGCCAGGAACAAACCCAGATACAACTCTCTGCGTAAAGCTAAGAGTCCAATGCAGGCCTATCTGCAGTTCAGCCTAAGTGGAACAAACAGCAGTTCCCTGGTAGTGCCAAATACCTATCCTTGAATTTCACAAATGAGCTTGCAGTCTCCCCACTGTCCATACCATTTACAAACCCATCACCTTTGTCCCTCTTACTCTTTCTCATTTGCTGGTAAGGAATGAGTTGCTTGCCTCTTCTCTTGGTTTTTGTTCCCTCATATCCTTCCTGCAACATAATTTGGCAATGATTTATCGTGCAAACCTATTCCAAACAGGTGTCTGTTTTCTGGCTCCCCCTGCAAACTCAGTTCCAGGGAGCAGATGGTAATAGTTAGCTGCCTTCTGCACCTGCATGGATGAGAGCAGATCTGAAGAACCTCTTCTGTATGTTGAGTAGCTCAAAGCGATATTTAAATGAACCTGTGGTTAGCGCAGAAGTAGCCAAGTGTATCCAGCTTGGCACTGACACTGTGGTGATCATTAGTGGAGCTGAATTTAAGGCAAAAAAAAATTAGTTTGGGGAAATTAAGGCAAGGCAGGGCAATCTGGCTCAGCAGCAGCCAAAAAGGCACCCCAGGAGCACCCAGCACGAATGGACGAGACCCACACAGGTCTTTCCTGCCACATGTCAGGAATTCTTCCAGCAGTCACACAAATAAACTTATTTAGTGTGTTTCAGACCACATCCAGCTGTCAGGATTCAGCTAAGGGTTTAGGGACTTACTAATTAAATGCATTCAAGCAGAGTCACTGCATCAGGTTCAAATGATTACTGGACCAATCTAATCTGCAACACTCTGACACAGGAGAAGTAAGGTGTAGGAGAGATGGATTTGAAGCCTGAGTTTTTGAAGGAGTCAAACAGCCTGAGAACTACTGAGCTAAAAGAGAAGGGGTGAGAGAAAAGAGAGAAGGGGAGTGAGAGAAAAGAGAGGAGTGAGAGAAAAAAGAGTGAGAGAAAAGAGAGGAGTGAGAAAAAAGAGAGAAGAGGGTTAAAAAAGAGAACTACTGGTTAAAAAGAGAATTAAGGGTCAAAAAGAGAATTAAGGAACACTCTGCAAATCCACCCAAGGTAAAGGCAGGATATAAAGTGATTGAAAGTAACTGGGTTTTGGTAGGACCCATTTTTAAAGCAGAGCATTATGGTTCACAGAAAGAATCACAGAGCCACAGAATGGTTTAGGCTGGAAAGGACCTGGAAGAGCATCTACTTCCAACCTCCTTGCCACGAGCAGGGACACCTTCCACTAGCCCAGGTTGCTCAAGGCCTCATCCAACCCTTGAACGCCTCCAGGGAGGGCATCCACAACCTCCCCGGGCAACCTGCTCCAGTGTCTCACCATCCTCATTCTTACTGGCAAACAATTCTTTTCTCTATTGAGGCCTCTACCAGCTCTTATGCATCGAACATGAAGCCTATGAAACCCACCAGGAGGTTAACTTCTTGGTGTTTTTTCTGCTCCTGGTTGTTCCTCACCACATTGTAAAACTTGCTCCAGACCTGTAGCACCAGTGGGTACCCCACTGTGTTCTCAGGATCAATGGTGAGAGGCTTTGGGCTCATTGTATGGAGGGAAACAGGACCACAGCAACATCAGTGGCTCTCTTGCACATTAGCAAGAAGCATCTAGCAGGAAAAAACTGGCAAGTAAGTAGAAATTCATGATTCCTCAGATTTCTAAACCACTACAAAACACCAGTAGCTATAGACTGGTGCAGAGATCCATTAATGCAGGGTTGAACTTTACATCTCAAAGGGCAGCTCCATAAAAGCAGGTGCTGTTACACTTTGGAAATTCACTGTGAATATAATCACTCTTTAGACATTCAAGACTCACATTATTCAGGGAGAAAATAAATCTCTTTAAGAGTCCTGCTAGAAGAGGGGAATTATAACTCTTTAGAGGTATTACTGATTTCAATATTAATAACACTACTCTGCAAATCTCTTTTTCTAATCAGTTTCTGAATCTGTGATTAAAATTTTAAGTCAGGGCTTTGTTTTTTTTCCCCCCAGTTCTCCTAGTGTTGTAATTCCAGGGAGAGAAGGCTCTAATAACCTTGCTTCAAATCCCTGTTAAGATTCACAGAGGCACTAGAGGTGCTACAAATTGTTTGGTTACAGTGCAGACCCAAATGCACTTTCCCCAGCAGTGTTCTGGGGCCAGAGCTTGCTTTTGGCTGAAGCAACAAGAACTGAGAGTAATTCAGCTCTCATCAGCAGAGCTACTTCAGTCTGACACTGGTAGGGCCAGAAGCAACATTCAGGGGCATAATGTTTGCTTTGCTGGCTGAAAAGATTAATTATTCAGAAACAAGGCTATCATAGGCAGAGCATTTCCTCCAATTAATTCAAATTAACATTTTGTTTATAGCACAGAGTTGTGCCTTTTCCTTTTCGTGGTTCAAAGTGAACCCTGGGGGCTCTAAATATGCCTCCTGGTGATTTAATTAGGAGATAAATATGCATTTTTTTTTTTTTAAAAGTACAGAAAGGAGGGAAAGCTACAGTTAAAAAAAATATATGCAGTAGCTGTGAGGGAAAGGAATCCACTCTGTAGGAAACAAAAGGGGAGCAGAGGTTACTAACAAGAACTGTAGGGATAACAGACAGAAGAAATCATAGAATCATAGAATTGTATCAGTTGGAAAAGACCTCTAAGCTCATCAAGTTCAACCATCACTCTAACACCACCACAGCCACTAAACCATGTCCTGATGTGCCATATCTACATGGTTTTGAACACCTCCAGGGCTGATTATGTTGCCAATATCAAACTGCAGCGGTGAAAGTGGCCTTTAAGGCTCTGCCATTGCATTAATCTCTTTAGTACACTCTTTGGGAGGATGGTGGTTTTCTGTCCTCAGGTCTCTTGGTGACAGCCACTAGATCCAGTGGATGAAATGCAGCTCTTCCAGGCAAGTTCTTTTTGATCCCAACCTGCCTTAAACACAACATGTGAGTAAAACAAAGGAGTCCTATGGTTTTAGAAAGCTGAGTTGTTTCTGCTGATGTTAAATACCCAGTCTGTAACAGGTTGTGGTAAATACAACCTGTGAGTAAAACAAAGGAGTCCTATGGTTTTAGAAAGCTGAGTTGTTTCTGGCGATGCTAAATACCCAGTCTGTAACAGGTTGTGGTAAATACAACCTGTGAGTAAAACAAAGGAGTCCTATGGTTTTAGAAAGCTGAGTTGTTTCTGCTGATGTTAACTATCCTGTCTGTAACAGGTTTGGGATTAGGTCATGAAGCAAGCTGATTTTCTGACCGTTTCCCACAGCAAGAAATGTTCCTTATGGAAAAGCAATAAAATGTATCAACAGGAAAAGCCCATCTAGCTGAGCATCCCCTTCCCTCAAACATTCTTCTACAGGGGCTGTCACAGCTTCCATTAACATCAGGGGAAGTTAAACACATCTGGAGACATAAAACCACATGGCCTGGAGAAGTGGAGCAGGCATCTGCACCCACACATACACTTACACAAGAACACCCACTCCTCTCACCTCCACCCAGGAAATGGAAATTCAGCAGAACAAGGATAGTAAAAATTACAACTGAGCTCGTCAGGAACTCCAGACAATGTTTAATTCTCCAGCTCTTGGAAGAGAGGATTAGGAAACAGCTTTATAGCTTGGGTGGGGAGGAACTGGTGGACTGAAATAAAGATTCTGGGCTGATGGAACAGCTCAGCATTTCTGAGTTCCTGTCTCACTGGTTATGATCTGGTTCCTCTAACGAGTGTCTCAGCTGAAGCTCAGGAAGGCAGCAATAAGTCTCTCAGAGCCTTGGGGTGGTTGCCAAGTGGAATGTTCTTAGAGAGAAAATGAGAGACTGTGGCTGTCTCTGGTGTTCACATCTTCATTGTCAGTGCTGCTCCTCACTGCCCTGGCTGCAGGAGCTGGGAATATGTGGGGCTGCAGCTGAGAAAGTCAAAGGCCAGGGTCCATTTTGAAGACTGATTCGGGCACGAGTGCCTACTGCAAATGCCAGCCTCAGACTGATCTGGTAGGAAATTACTCCTGAACAGCCTAACACTGAGATTCTAACAAAACAAGCAGGATCTAAACCAAACCAAAACAGAACAGAACAAAACCAACCAGAACAAAACAAACCAGAACACAACAAACAAAAAACACCCCAAACAAAACAAAACAACACCCCCAACCAAACAAAAAACAGCAGAGAAAATATCACATTGCCATTCAATAAACAAACTCTTAAAACCTGAATATTCCACTGGAGAATGAGCTGTAGTTCAAGGAAACAGCAGTTCCAGTGATTCAAGCTCTCATTGGCACAGATGAGTCCAAATCTTCAGCTGAAATACAACTCTCAGACATCCTGTCCGATTCTTTTGGGACACATGCTCCTTTTCCCCCTCCCCTCTGAAAACATGACAGTGTTGCATAAAAGAAGCCTTTCTTCTAAGACTTGGACCTATGAGAGGCAGAGTAGAGTTTTAGGCACCTAAAACAGAACCTTAGTAAACCCCAACAAAGTATTTCAGCTTCCCACCAGAGGGCTGAAGGAACAGCTACACAGCACCTCAGTACTGCTCAAAGGCTTTTGCTAGCTGATAACGCACGAGATCAGAACCAGTTTGCCTACAATCATATTCAAAAGAGAAGATACACATCAAATCCAGAGAGCTGGAAAGAAAAGAGCTCTCTAGGCTGTGTAAGTGGGAGCCACAAAGCCTGAAGCAGCTTTTTGATATCTTTCACCTCTGTGGAATTTTCTGGTCTGCAGAAATTCATAGCTGCTGCGGTCTCGTGGAGATAGCCATTTTCAAACACATATTTACATATCTCCCCTGCCAAGGGTAATGTTGGGACTCAAAAAGAAATGGAAAATCATCCAAGTTTGAATTCATTGCTCGTCTCTTGCAGGGATTTCTGGGGTTTGCCACTGATTGTGTAGATCTTCATCAGAAAAATGGAAATGATGCCAAAGAATCAAGGTGTCCCTGTGTACCAGCCTTGCCTTTCACTCTCCTTCCCTCCACTGCAAAAGCTATGGGATTAGGACCTGGGGGTACTGGTTGATGGTCGGCTGAACATGAGCCTGCAGTGTGCCCAGGCGGCCAAGAAGGCCAATGGCATCCTGGCCTGCATCAGGAACAGTGTGGCCAGCAGGAGCAGGGAGGTCATTCTGCCCCTGCACTCAGCACTGGGTAGACCACACCTTGAGTCCTGTGTCCAGTTCTGGGCCCCTCAGTTTGGGAAGGATGTTGAGTTGCTGGAACGTGTCCAGAGAAGGGCAACAAAGCTGGTGAGGGGTTTGGAACACAAGCCCTATGAGGAGAGACTGAGGGAGCTGGGGTTGCTTAGCCTGGAAAAGAGGAGGCTCAGGGGAGACCTTATTGCTCTCTACAGCTGCCTGAAGGGAGGTTGTAGACAGGCAGGGGCTGGTCTCTTCTCCCAGGCAACCAACACCAGAACAAGAGGACACAGTCTCAAGTTGCACCAGGGGAGGTTCAGACTGGGTGTTAGGAAGACGTTCTGCACAGAGAGAGTGATTGCCCCTTGGAATTTGCTGCCCAGGGAGGTGGTGGAGTCACCATCATTGGAGGTGTTTACGAGGAGACTTGATGGGGTGCTTGGTGCCATGGTTTAGTTGATTAGGTGGTGTTGGATGATGGGTTGGACACGATGATCTTGAAGGTCTCTTCCAACCTGGTCTATTCTATTCTATTCTATTCTATTCTATTCTATTCTATTCTATTCTATCCTAGTCAAGTCTATCCTGTTCTATTCTATTCTATTCTATTCTATTCTATTCTATTCTATTCTATTCTATTCTATTCTATTCAAGTCTATTCAAGTCTAGTCTAGTCAAGTCTATTCTATTCTATTCTATTCTATTCTATTCTATTCTATTCTATTCTATTCTATTCATTCGAGAAGGACAAGGAATCTTCAGAATACATCAGTGATCTGAGTCACCTGTGGTGTACCTTTGACAGTGGAAAGGAGTACTGCTAAAAATTGCATAGACACTGTGTGAGGATGCTCTTAAGTATTGCTCTTGTCTCTCATGGCAATGCAAAGTGTCCCACCTGCCTGGCTCCTCTCAACACGAATCATTCTATTCAACCAAATCCAAAGGCAATTGTGTGGCAGGAGATACAGACCAGGTATTTGTGCACTCAGCAGACCCATACACATACATTACCCCAAATGCAAACACGCATCAGCCAAGCAAGGCTAACAATGATTAATCATACTCTAATTTCCATTTATCTTTCAATTTAATGTGGTGGTGACACTGCTGTTATCTGAAATTGAGCTAAGTCCACACTGCTGCCTGCTGGGATTATTGATGGGCCGTGGCTTGATAAATTTTTTAGCTGGTGATAAGGCCTGGTGCCACCTGAATTTTAATAAGACTCAACTTATCTCAAATTTCCGTTAAAAAAAGGCAGAGATCCTCCCAGGGGCAGGAAACAGCAGTTCAGGAGACTCTGCACCAAGTCTGGTTCACGAGGCAGCTGCAGCTGAAGCAGCGCAGAGCAGAAAGCTGCTCCATAAAAGCACCAGCACTCTGCTCCAGAGATAATGGAATTGATAGCACCTTGAAGAAGACTACTCTGAAAATACTATAGTGGGGTCCTCAGCACAAGAAGGGCATGAACCTGTTGGAGTGGGTCCAGGAGAGACACAAAAATGGTCAGAGAGCTGGAACACCTCTTCTGTGAGAAGAGGCTGAGACAGCTGTGGCATGGGGGTGCAAGCAAACAGGCTGAGTAACTCTGGGGCAGTCCGGGAACATGTTTGCTCCTAGTTTCAGCAGATACTGCCGAGTAGGTCTCCTTTCGGACTCCCACAGCTCTTGAGCAACGCCTTTTGTGCTGACCACGTAACATGCCGCAGGCATCTCCTGCCCCTGCCAGTTCCCCTGCAAATTCCCTTGCAGATTTCAGAATTAGCTTCTTGCTTTCCTGTCTCTGCAATGTCAGAGGCCACGTAAACAACTTGCTGCAGGGCAGGGACCGCAGCTCCAGGCAGTAAGTGCGCAGGCAGCCTGCGCGCCTTGATCAGATACATCAGGAGCCCACCTGCGTGCCCAGGCTGCACCAGCACATGGCAGATTTTCAGAGGGGAGAACTGTCCCCAGGCAATTCAGCTTACTTCTGCCACTCACAGCATTGTGGGAAAGCATTATTGCTCCCTTCCCATGGATTTGCCTTTTTGCTTTTTTCAGGCTTTCCTAGGGCATGGAGTGTGGCCTGATGCAGCTGTGGGCTGAGGGCACATGGTCTCCTCTGGCTCTCCTATGGGAAAGGACTAGATGATTGTTGTAGGTTCCTTTCTTGATATTGTCCTCTTCTTCCTTCCCTTCCCTTCCCTTCCCTTCTTCCTTCCCTTCTCCCTTCCCTTCCCTTCTCCCTTCCCTTCCCTTCTTCCTTCCCTTTTCCCTTCCCTTCCCTTCCCTTCCCTTCCCTTCCCTTCCCTTCCCTTCCCTTCCCTTCCTTCCCTTCCCTTCCCTTCCCTTCCCTTCCCTTCCCTTCCCTTCCCTTCCCTTCCCTTCCCTTCCCTTCCCTTCCCCTTCCTTCCCTTCCCTTCCCTTCCCTTCCCTTCCCTTCCCTTCCCTTCCCTTCCCTTCCCTTCCCTTCCCTTCCCTTCCCTTCCCTTCCCTTCCCTTCCCTTCCCTTCCCCTTCTTCCCCTTCCCTTTCCTCTTCCCCTTCCCTTTCCTCTTCCCCTTCCCTTTCCTCTTCCTTCCCTTCCCTTTCCTCTTCCCCTTCCCCCTTCCCTTCCCTTTCCTCTTCCCCTTCCCCTTCCCCTTCCCCCTTCCCCCTTCCCCTCTCCCTTCCCCTTTGTTTTGTGTTTACCTTAACATCTTTAAACAATGCCACTCAATATCCTGGTAAGCAAATAAAGCTCTAGAAACAAAATCATGGAGTGAGATAAAGCTACATATCCAGCATCACTTGCTCATCAACCCTCAATGACAGCTTTGTACCTGAGCAAATATTTCCTTGCAGCCAAATCATTTCACCCACCAGAATTCCAATTTCCCCTTTGCCTCCAGAGCAGCTAATAAAGTGGCTAATGCAAAATCATTTCCACTAACCACATTAACACTTCAATTTGGCTGCAGAAGAACTTGAGGTAGTTGTGTGAGCTTCCAAAAATTGCTATTTATTACTATAAACCAATATTTGAATGGCATGAGGCAATTGCCTGGGATTGAATTAGATACAATTATCCCATACAGTCATTAGGAAACACAACTGCAAGTAATGATGTTAATCTAAACTGAGACAATAAACTCTACATGTGGCAGCCACTGTGCTATTTCAACTTCTTTTCTGCAAGACAGCAATGTCACAAGAGGACCCAAGGTCTTCTCACTGTGGTGACATCAGTGGGAGCTCAGACTGCAGGCTTCTCATCACAAACTTCCCAGGGTTATTTCTGAGCACAGGGAAACTCAGGACCTCTGGAGGTCTTCCAGTCCAATTTCCTCCTCAAGTGGTGTCAGTTATGAATCCAATCAGATCAGGTCACTCGGGGGTTTATCATGTTTGGTTCTACATTGATTTAATGCAGTGTGCATAAACTTAAAGGAGAGAGGAATTAACCTAATTGAAAAATCAGATCCTAACAAATTAAAGCAAGCCCAAACCCAGCATTTCCTGCCAAAAGTTTAAAAGCATCCATTCATATTAAAAAGGGATGTTCTCTCATGGCTGTGGCCTCTGGAATAGTTGTGTGGGGATGCCAATTTCTATTATCTTACTGACAGCTAAGGCAGGTCTTTGCTGCCTGGGGCTGGAGGTGAAGACTTTCAATATTTTTTCCAGGCTGTCCAGGATCAACTGCAGATAAGGGGCAGCTGGATGGTGTGTTTCTTGGGAGAACAAGAGCGAAGCTTATAAAAAGAGAAAGAAAGGAGAAAATTACACCAGAAGTGCAGCACTTTGAAAGCTTCTGGCAGCATTAATTTGGCGTGGGCCAGTCATTACCCAGGTCCCTCTGCAGAGACTCCTTACCCTTAAGCAGATCAAGCCTTCCACCCAACTCGGTGTTATCTACAAACTTATTGAGGTTGCCCTCCATCCCTTGACTGAGATCATTAATAGAGATATTAAACAGAGCAGACCCCAGCACTGAGCCCTGTGTGCAGATGCTTGCCGTGGGGAAACACTGTGTATCTCCTTGCCCTGGATTCTGCTGGTGAATCTGACCAGTATGACCAGTAAGAACCACCCACATCATCACTGAGGCAGACAAAATCACATGCTGTACCCTTTCCCCCTTGCTCCTGGGTCAGGGGGCATGCAGACATGGGAAGCTCAGCACAAGCTCTCAGCAGATAGGGCAGATAGGGCTCTTGGGTCATCCAGCTACAGAGGAGGCACCAAACACTCCTCTGGGGAGAGGTGAGAAGAACAAGTGCCATACTTTCCTCCTCAGCACATCCATATAATAGAAGAAGAGATTTTTCTGTTAGCTCTCACTTCACTTTCTTGACAGGCTGTAGCTGTGGCAATGAGTTGATTTCAAGGTGAAAGAAGTGCTTAAGAGCTTTTGAAACATCTCTATGAGTCCTTATCTCCACACCCCTAAATAGGTGTCCCAAGGTCATGGGGCCACCAAGCCAGCAGACTTCCTCTGGAGGTCACCTCTGAACCACACTCATCAAGTCCCTTTTCTGGGGAGGCAGTGAATGAGAGCTATGTGCTCTCAGGATGAAGCCATGGTGACGGTGGGAAAAGCTCTGTCCTACAGCAACCACCCCCTCCTCGCTGTGTTTTCTGTTAGAAAACAGTGATTTTTCTAGCTGGAGAAAACAGTTAGGAAGCAGTGTGGTAGTAGAAATGAGTAATAAACTGTGTGTGCATTTGTCCAAAAGTGGAGCTTTCTGTTTCCTTGGAAACTGAACATTCTGTGGGGTTCTGACGCTGTTCTCTGCAAAGCCTGGCTGAGATCTGTGCGTGGCCACAAAGCCCAGGCTCTCTTGCCTGAAGGTCTCAGTGTCTCTCCACGTGGGTAAAATACAGCTGAAAGGATTTCTCTGACTGGGCAATCATGAGACCATAATGGTGGGAAATATATTGGTTTTTGTCCAGCAAAACAGAAGTCCTGCTAAAGGCAAAGAAAATGAACTGAAATCTTCTGTGCTTAGTCACCCATGGGTTTTTGTCTCTAATTTTACTGCAGCATGGAACTATGGTCAGAATTCAGGTTTGGCAGTTCTTGTGATCCTCCTATAAATGGCCAAAATACCAACCAAACCTTCTCCTTTCATCTCTGCACCGAAACCAAAACTGAGGCTTGGTAATTAGGGCATAACTACACCACACAGGGGTATGACAGAAAGTTATTCTCAGTAAAGCAACATTCAGGAAACCAGCAAATGGTGAAATCCTCCAAGTCAGGGACAGCACTTCAGAGGTCACTGGAATGGAATGCAATGGAATGGAATGGAATGGAATGGAATGGAATGGAATGGAATGGAATGGAATGGAATGGAATAGAATAGAATAGGAATAGAATAGAATAGAATAGAATAGAATAGAATAGAATAGAATAGAATAGACCAGAATAGAATAGAATAGACCAGACCAGGTTGGAAGAGACCTTTGAGATCATCAAGTCCAACCTCTCACCCAGCTCCACCTAATCAACTAAACCATGGCACCAAGCACCCCATCCAGGCTCTTCCTAAACACCTCCAGTGATGGTGACTCTACCACCTCCCTAGGTAGCACATTCCAATGGCCAATCTCTCTTTCTATGAAGAACTTCCTAACGTCCAGCCTAAATCTCCCCTGGTGCAGCTTGAGACTGGAATATGATCCTGGCACCCTTTGGCTCCTCAGGGCCTTCAGACTCATAGCACTTTCCTTACAAATCCCTTTCACTTCCAGTTATCAAAGAGGACAGAGCTTGCCTGTGGATTAAGCATTTGCTCAGAACTATTTCTCCCTCTAAGGCCATAACACCTAAAAGCTGTCAGCAACACTTGTCACCAAATATTCACTCCACTCAGAGCCAGAAATACATCCAGCTTTAACAAGGGCCAGCGGCAGTTTGGGAACATTTCTCTTGGCACATGAGCACTTTCCCCTCAGCAGCTGTGCAGCCCACGGTGTCAAATGGTCTTTCCAGGCACCATGTTATAAGCCTGAAAACCACAATTTTGTTTTCCATTTGCTTGGGTCCACCACACAGGCTTTCAGCTGGGTCTGCAGGACGAGCGGGAGCTGGAGGCTTCAGTAAAATGAAGACTTAAAGCCTGAGGGGCAGAGCCTATAGTTAAAGGATATGACAAGGGAATCATATAACTCACTGAAGAGGAAAAAAAGAAAGAAAAAGGCCCAAACAAGATGATTTCCTGTTCTCTTTTCCACTGAGCTGTGGATGGCCCAATCCTTCGCACATTATTCCTGGCGAAGCAGTTTGTCTCCGCTCCCCCGGGCAGAGCGATGTCTGCTCACCCGAGCCACAGCAGCCTGGGCATAAAGATTTTCAGGAGAAAAGTAATGAGAATTTGCTCAGACCTCATCCAAACAGACCTGCTGCCTTCTACACTAAATGAAGCGGGGGGGGGGGGAGGGAGAAGAAAAAAGAGTGAGTGCAGCTTCCAGCTGTGAAACTGGAGAGCAGATGTTTGAGCTGCAGTGTGGACACAGGTGAGAGGACACAGGTGAGAGGACACAGGTGAGAGGACACAGGTGAGAGGACACAGTCTCAAGCTGCACCAGGGGAAGATTAGGCTGGAGGTGAGGAAAAAGTTCTTCACAGAGAGAGCTGTTAGCCATTGGAATGTGCTGCCCAGGGAGGTGGTGGAGTCACCATCCCTGGAGGTGTTCAAGAGGGCATTGGACGTGGCACTTGGTGCCATGGTTTAGCCATGAGGTCTGTGGTGTCAGGTTGGACTCGATAATCTTTGAGGTCTCTTCCAACCTTGGTGATTCTGTGACTTAAAACTGGCAAACAGCAAAGGCAAGAGAGAACATTTGTCCAAGTAAACTGGGGGAGTTGGTAGACAACAGATTTCTGATGTCCTGGAAAATTCTTGCAAACAAGACTGTGTCTATCAGGCCTTTCAAATTAGTTCCTGCACCTTCACAACCAGCCCACCACCGTTTACAGGCAGATCTGTTATTGCTACCTTATGCTAGCTAACCTAGAAGGACTCCATGATTTGCTGAAAGCTGGGGCCAGTGGCAGCACTCCAGGATTGCCATCCAGCTCTGCCTCTTCCACCAGACCAGCCAACACTTCATGCAGTCACAGTTTCTCTCTTCCTGGCCAGATATCACCCAAGTGGTCTGTCAGGAGCTACGTGAGAGGGAGGACTTGGTGACAGCTCTAACGCCTGAGAATAAGAAATCTATGAAGCTTTTCACACCCTCTCTCCTTCCACCCAAAACCAGCGAGACCACAGCTGGGAAGAGCTGTGACTGAGGGAAAATCAATAGCTTTCAGCTGGCTTTAATTTCTAAGGCTGTCCTCTTCAGGAAGTTAACTAGCAACAAGTCTTATGAGGAGCAGCTGAGGAAACTGAGGTTGTCAAACCTGGAGAAGAGGAGGCTGAGGGGACACTTTCTCTCTACAACTCCTTGAAAGGAGGTTGGAGCAAGGGGGAATTGGTCTCTTCTCTCTAGTATCAAGTGATAGGACAAGAAGAAATTACCTCAGGTTCTACCAAGGGAGGTTTAGGTTGGATATTAGAAGAAACTTCTTTCCCAAAGGGGTTGTCAAGCCCTGGAATAGGCTACCCAGGGAAGTGGTTAGGTCACCTTCCCTGGAGGTATTAAAAATCCATGTAGATGTGGCACTGAGGGACGTGATTTAGTGCTGGGTTAATGGCTGGACTTTATGATCTCAAAAGCCACTTCCAATCAGAATGGTTCTGTTTCTGTGATTCTCTGAAATCGAAGTGAAGAGTCTTGTGTAGGTCCCCGTGATGACAGGGAAGGTGATTGGCACCAAGTCCCAGAGATGGGCAGTGCTCAGAGATGCTCTTTGTAAGGAAGAAGCAATGGTGGCTCTAACAGCCTCCACCCAAACCCCTGCCTATAGCTTTTGCCCTCCTCACACCATCAAGCATTGCCAGAGCTCTCCCACACACACCACCACTGCAGAAGCAGCATCATACAATCATAGGATCAGTCAGGGTTGGAAGGGACCACAAGGATTATCTAGTTCCAACCCCCCTGCCATGGGCAGGGACACCCCACACTAGATCAGGCTGGCCAGAGCCTCATCCAGCCTGGCCTTAAACACCTCCAGGGATGGGGCCTCAACCACCTCCCTGGACAACCCATTCCAGGGCATCACCACTCTCATGATGAAGAACTTCCTCCTCATGTCCAGTCTGAATCTCCCCAGCTCCAGCTTCATTCCATTCCCCCTAGTCCTATCACTGCCTGATATCCTAAGAAGTCCCTCCCCAGCCTTCTTGTAGCCCCCTTCAGATACTGGAAGGCCACAATGAGGTCACCTTGGAGCCTTCTTTTCTCCAGACTGAACAGCCCCAACTCCTTCAGTCTGTCCTCACAGGAGAGGTGCTCCAGACTTCTGCTCATTCTTGTGGCCCTTAGAATTCCCTGAGAATTTTACAGCCTCCCAAAGTGGAAAAAACAGAGAGAACCCCAAAAAGTCATACAAAGAACTTTTCATTTAATCAAAGAAAACAAATATGTTTATCAGCTGGGTTTGGGGTTTTTTCCCCTCCGGGAGGTCATTCAAAAGACTCACTGGGCTGAGTAACAAAATTTCCCTCTCCTCTAAATGCAGCATTAAATTTCAGGGTATAAAGCTTCACATTTTTCCCTTCTTGCGGCTAACTCTGCGTGGCATCAAATTGGTTAACAGTCCCTGACAGCACCCCCTGGGTTGCAGGTGGCACAGAAATGTCAATTTTAATTTAGCAGTGTGTATGCAATAAAAAGTCAGAGCTCACGTCTGGCAGGAGACTTCAGAAGCCTTTCCTGAGGAAAGAATCAACAAAGCTTCCATGTGCAGGAAGAGTGTCAAGGAGTGCAATGCTGCCCTACAAATCAGTCTCTGCTGTGGAAGTTTGCTGGGCATGTTTAAGTAGTACATATGTTTATACATGCACACAAACACATTTGTTTCCAGCACCGAGGTCATTACCTCACAGACATTTACACTTCCAAGGCTGATTTAATCCTCTTCATGCTGGTTTTGTCAAGCCTCGCAATGTCTCCCAGAAGTTGTCAGTGCCAGCTGAACTACGTCACTGAGTCAGTTCCCAAGATGAACTCAAAGGGTCATGCAGGAGGGGAAAACTGAGATTGAAAGCCAGCCTCTAGACTGCAAGGTGACAGAGCTTTCTTTTTCATAAACAGAGGGGGAACAGAGGGGGAAACAGTCTGAACAGAGGGGGAAATAGAAAGGCACCTGAGAAAGGATAGGATAGGATAGGATAGGATAGGATAGGATAGGATAGGATAGGATAGGATAGGATAGGATAGGAAAGGGCAGGACAGGACAGAATAGAATAGAATAGAATAGAATAGAATAGAATAGAATAGAATAGAATAGAATAGAATAGAATAGAATAGAATAGAATAGAATGCAATGCAATGCAATACAATACAATACAATACAATACAATACAATACAATACAATACAATACAATGGAAATCAGCCACAGCAGGCAGACTGTGTGCCAAGAGGCTGAGCAGATGTTGTAGACAGCACCCCACAGCCCTGGCTGGAACTCTCTGAGGCTCACATATCTGCCCTCTTTTGCTGGGCAGACAGGCAGCATCTCCAGCCCTGCTTTTATCTTTAGGTGACTTGAGAATCACAACCTATGTGAAGGCTTTGTCAATCTTGCAGATCTCTTCTTTCTCTCCTTGCAGCCATAAATCCAAGATGCCACAATTTGGAGGGTATTTAATTACAGCAGTGAGTGTACAAAAGTTCTTTCCTTTTTCCTGGCAGTGACTCAGCCTTAGAAAAAATAAAAGAAAAAGTGTAAGCAGGCTTTGAAAACGAATTTTCAAAGGTCCCTAAAAACATGATGTGTAGCAGATTCTGGTGGGGGCTGTTGTTGTTGTTCTTTGCATGCTTCTGAACTGTCCTCTCTGCGGGGTTTGGGGACTTGGTTTGCAAGTGAGATACATGTATGCAAACTCAGTGTGCTCAGGTGGGAAACTCCCAAATACAAGTCTTGGGGCTACTCCAGAAGGTCCCTCTCTGAATACCCTGCTTGGCTTGGATTGCTTCATAGCATGCCAGTAGTGTGAAGCAATGAAGAGCTCATTTATGCCTTGCTGAAGGCATCCCTGCCTTGCAATCTGGAGAGTGAGGCTGGCAGAATTTACCGAGCCTTTGTGTAAATGTATTGGCCTCCTGCTTTAGCTTTGCTGTTTGGCTGCTTCTGAATGGGTGCAAAAAGTCAGAAGAGCCAGGAAAGTGGGAAAAAACAATACATCACACACCCTCCTGCAGTTTAAGTGCAGGCAGCATCTAATATTAAAGATTAGAGCTTAATGAGTTGCATTTAACGTGTTGCTCATATCTGGGAGTGCTTCAGCTGAGGGCTTGAGTATCAAACCAGTGACTCAAAAATGAGGCAAACAAAGAGGCTGTATTTGTAAACACAGTTTGTAATCCCATTGTGCAAAGTGATTACTACATTACACAGGGGGCCAGATGCATTCAGCAGGGAGCATCCCAGTCTGGACAGTTCACTTCCTCCACAGCACAACCTGACAGGCCTAATTCTGACCTTTTGTGGGTTAATATGGATTTTTTTCAGTCCATGTCCTGATTCACATCAGTGACAGCAGAATGAAGCTCAAGATTCACTAATCTCTTCTCTTCTCTTCTCTTCTCTTCTCTTCTCTTCTCTTCTCTTCTCTTCTCTTCTCTTCTCTCTTCTCTTCTCTTCTCTTCTCTTCTCTTCTCTTCTCTTCTCTTCTCTTCTCTTCTCTTTCTTCTCTGAACCTCTCTTCTCTTCTCTTCTCCTTCTCTCTTCTCTTCTCTTCTCTCTTCTCTTCTTCTCTCTTCTCCTTCTTCCTTCTCCTTCTCCTTCTCCTTCTCCTTCTCCTTCTCCTTCTCCTTCTCCTTCTCCTTCTCCTTCTCCTTCTCCTTCTCCTTCTCCTTCTCCTTCTCCTTCTCCTTCTCCTTCTCCTTCTCCTTCTCCTTCTCCTTCTCCTTCTCCTTCTCCTTCTCCTTCTCCTTCTCCTTCTCCTTCTTCTCCTCTTCTCTTCTCTTCTCTTCTCTTCTCTTCTCTTCTCTTCTCTTCTCTTCTCTTCTCTTCTTCTCTTCTCTTCTCTTTCTTCTCTTCTCTTCTCTTCTCTTCTCTTCTCTTCTCTTCTATTCTCTTCTCTCATGCTTTAAAAAGGTTTGTGTAAGGTGCTTGTAGAGCAAGCAGGCAAAGATCTTGCTTTGGGAATGATTAAAAACCTGCACCACAGTTCTGTGTCTCCAGGGAGACTGTGTGCAGACCACCAAACTCACCTGGTTTTGTAACCAGCCATGGAGCAGGATGATTGAGGACATAGTGGTCACAGGAGGAAAAAAGCAGCTCCCAACTGCCAGGTTCACTTTATTTAGACGATCAGCAAGACCTTGAAGGCCTGGAGTGTCAAAAGCCAAGCCAGGATATCTGTTTTCCAACTGGCACATTTCAAAATCAAGACACTTCACCACTGAATGAATGAACTCTGCAGCAGCCTGAATGCTTTAAATACACTGTGGGGTGCCTGTGCAGAAATGTTCATTCCCTGCTGCTCTAAGTTGGTCTAACCCTTGCAAAGCAGCAGACATGAAAAAAAAGGCAAAACCTTTTTCTCTCTGACATCTCAGCCTAAGCACCAGGCAAAACCCTTTTTATCTCTCTGAAATCTCAGCCTGAACACCAAACTAAGCTTTGAGGAAAAGCCTGGAGGAAAAAATTTACCTGCACTTGAACAAAAACCTCTTCCTGCCCACAACAAAATGAACATCACAAAACTGGCATTAATCCCTTCTCTAAAGATTTTACACTAATTGTAGACCAAGAAAGCCAGCTGATAAAAGTGCTGTGCTAGGCAAGGACTCCTGCCATCGTTTACCTAACTCTGTGCCTAAAGAAACTGTTAGCAAAAGCAGCAATAAAGAGATTCAGGTAGGCGCATGGAGAGCCCCTACATGCAGTGCTGGGCAAGCTCTGGAAGCCTCAGCACAAGAAGGACATGGACCTGCTGGAATGGGTCCAGAGGAGGCCACAGCAATGACATGAGGACTGAAGCACCTCTGCAGTGAGGACAGGCTGGGAGAGTTGGGGTTGTTCAGCCTGGAGAAGAGAAGGCTCTGCAAAGACCTTCTTATGGCCTTTCAGTACTGTAAGGGCCTCTATGAACGGTGGGAACAGACTGTTGAGCAGCGTCTATTGTGTCAGGACAAGGGGTGGTCGTTTCTAACTGAAAGAGGGAGATTCAGATGAGACAGAAGGAAGCAAGCTTTTATGCTAAGGGTGGTGAGATCCTGGCCCAGGTTTCCCAGATGCCCCATCCTTGGAACCATTCCAGGCCAGGTTGTTTGGGGCTTTGAGCAGCCTGCTCTAGTTGCAGGGGAGTTGGACAAGATGTCCTTGAAAGGTCACTTCACACCTGAACCATTCTATGAGCTTGTGGTTTTCAGAGACTGTAAAGCAAAAAATGCAACTGGCATGCCATTATATTTATAATTGTATTTATATTCATGTGTATATCTATATGTATAGATTATTTATACTTGTAGTCATATTTATATTTGCATTTATATTTATGCTCTCTATATTTATCTTGTGCTATTATTTATTGTTATTACTATTATTTTAGGATTGCTTTATGGTTTACAAAGCATACCATTAATTTTAGTACTTCATCATGCAGGGACAGCCATTGGCTGCAGGACTCCAGCCCAGCAAGCTGCCTGAAGGTGTGCTTAGGTCGTGCCTAGCACACACACCATGCAATGCTGTCACAACTCCAAGAGCCATCAGTCTCTCGGGGAAATTTCTCCTGAGCCCAGCTTCTCTGAGCCGAAGGACGATGAGAAACAGGTTGCTGGGTGCCAAAGCTGAGACAGCGAGGCCGAGGAGCTGAGGGATGGAGTGGACTTGCCCCCACCCTCGGTCCTCATCCCTGCCGGTAGCACCGGGAGCACGATGAGCATCCCTCGGGCTCCTCCTCGTGGAAGCTGCTCCGCGGCAGTCCCCGAAGCCCGGGAGACAGCCCGGGCCGGACCCTGCCATCCAGCTCACACAAGTGTTGCCCTGGCACCCAGCACCCCGTGGCCCCGCGGGAGGGGCTTCTCTTGTGCTGAGCCTTTTGCCCACGTTTTCATTGCATGATGGTTTGGGTTGGAAGGGACCTTCCAAGGTCATCTAGCCCAGTCCCGCGGCACCCACTGCTCATCTTCAGTGAGCGCAGGGTGCTCAGAGCCCCAGCCAACCTGACCTGGAACCTATCACCTCTCTGAAGAACCTGGGCCAGGGTTTCACCACCTCAGTGCAAAACATTTCTTCTCTCTGTAGAGTTTAAGGAAGGGCTGGATTTAAGGAGGCACTTCGTGAGCAAATCTGTGTTTGTCACCGATCTGCAGCACTGCTGTGCTGGTAAGGACTGATGGGTCAGCCTGCCACTTGAGAGCTGTGAAACAGCAGCACAGGCAAAAACCAGGATGGAAAGAGAAGATGAGTGGGTGCAGGGATGGATGATCTGTTCTCCCTCACCTCCCACGGTAGGCAGGGTGCCCCCCAGGGGGCCGTGAAGCTGGGGTGTCTTTCCACCCTACTTACAGCCCCAGGAGCTGCAGTTCTTCCCAGGCAGCACTTTCCTTGCACAGGCACCCTCTGATCTATCCTCAGCAAAGCATTTTCCTTTCTGTTCTCTTCAGGCCAGAAGGGGCCCGTCCTCCCTCCCATCAGGCAGCCTTTAAAGAACTCCGAGTGACTTTAATGTTATTCAAGTGATACTTAAATGCCGTGATGAATGAGTCTCAGGGTGGGTGCTGAGCTGATTAACCTGCATGCCTGCAGAGGTGGCACACACCACTGGAAAAGAGCTGTAGAACCTCTCTTTGCAACTTGCTCTTTCATTCACATCCCTCAAGCATAAGTAAGGTGAAATTTGGCAAAAAAATAAACTTCAAACCACATCTGGAAGGACAGGGAGGAGGTGGATTCACTGGTCCTGGGAGTGTTCAAGAAACATGTGGACGTGTGGCCAGCAGGAGCAGGGAAGTCATCATGCCCCTGTACTCAGCACTGGTTAGGCCACACCTTGAGTCCTGTGTCCAGTTCTGGGCCCCTCAATTGAAGAAGGATATTGAGACTCTTGAACATGTCCAGAGAAGGGCAACAAGGCTGAGGAGGGGTCTGGAGCATAAGCCCTATGAGGACAGGCTGAGGGAGCTGGGATTGTTTAGCCTGGAGAAGAGGAGGCTCAGGGAGACCTTATTGCTGTCTACAACTACCTGAAGGGAGGTTGTAGCCAGGAGGCAGTTGGTCTCTTCTCCCAGGCAGCCAGCACCAGAACAAGAAGACACAGTCTCAAGCTGTGCCAGGGGAAGTTTAGGCTGGAAGTGGGGAGAAAGTTCTTCACTAAGAGAGTCGTTCACCATTGGAATGTGCTGCCCAGGGCGGTGGTGGAGTCACCACCTCTGGAGGTGTTCAAGAGGGGATTGGATGTGGCACTTGGTGCCATGGTCTAGTGGACATGAGGTCTTGGGTGACAGGTTGGACTTGATGATCCTTGAGGTCTTTTCCAACCTTGTTGATTCTATGATCCTATGACACTTTGGGACGTGGTTTAATGGCAATGGTGGCCTTGGGTTGGCAGTTGGACTCAACGACCTTAGAGGTCTTTTCCAGCTGAACCAATTCTATGATTCTGTGACACCAACCTTTATCTGAAAACATAAGGTCAGGCCAAGTTGGTTCAGTGGTGACCAGAAAAGAAATGCATGAGCTCTACAAGCACAGACACAAACAGTCAGTTAAGATTTAAAGCTGCCTTTTAATGCTTTTTTTGAGGAGCTTCTCAGAAGATTTGGCTGAGGAGGAGAGCTTGAGCATTGGAACTGGGAGATACATTGTTCTCTTCAGAGGTGAAAGGCTGAAAGATAGACTTCAGGAAGGCTCACTGGCAGTGCTGGGGCAGGAGGGGTTTTATTCTCCCCACACTGTGCATTTATGCAGAATGAAGAGATAATCTAAGCAATTGATATGAACCCCCTGCATGGACACTGCTGAATGCACAGACCCCGGTCCTGGATTTGGAAGGGGGCCTGTCATTTGAAGAGACACAATGTCCTTCCCCTTCCCTGCAGTTCTTGCCTTGTTTATACCTCTGGGTTATCTCAGCTACCAGAACAATGATGCTATGTAAATAACACCAGATAAGTTACCAGTCTACCTAAAGGCACCAAATTCACAAAGGCTTTGACAGATCTTTATGCCTCTGGCTAATTAATCACTGGGATTCAGTGGCAGTACATGGAGTGTATGACACAAAGCTTACAGACAAGTATTTATTAGAGCAGGACCTTGGATGGCCAGGCCTGTTATATAAATGTACTGAATAACCTTTCAGTCCCCTCAGAATGAAGTTGAGTGCCACAGCCTCACTGAACATGTACCCAGTGTTTTGTAACTGGACAACAGCAAAAAGAGGAAGGCATTGACCCTAACTGTCTGTGAGGATCTGCAGATAAGTCCATGACCTGCAGCTTCTGAAGAAAACAGCATTGCAAACCCAGGGCAAAAGAAGCTGAACTCTGGCATCAGCAAAACAGAGATTAAATACTTGAGCAGACAATAAGCCTGTGCTGGCAGTACCAAGGGGATAAGCTGGGCAATAATCGATATTCAGCTTGGCCAAATACAGGAAAAGAAGCATTACTGCAGTCTGGTGCAACCTGTAAGAGACAAGTTGTCCAACCCTGTTTTTTTTAACCACTAGAGGGATTCAGGGAGGTGTTCAAGAGGGGATTGGACGTGGCACTTGGTGCCATGGTGTAGTCATGGGGTCTGTGGTGACAGGTTGGACTTGATGATCTTTGAGGTCTCTTCCAACCTTGGTGATTCTGTGACAACAGATTAACAGATTTTTACTTTTTTTAGGTGAAGCCAACAGAGAAATATTAACATTATCATTGTTTGCAGCTTCATTGCTAAGTGAATTCTTACTGAAGGAGTGAGCTTCATCTGCAAATTCAACCAGCATGGTAACTCGGTAATACTTGCCAAATTGCTTGAACTGCATCAGTGACTCCAAAGCAAGCTTGTGTTAAAGAGAATCACCTGGAGTAATTTTGCTTCCATAGGCCTTAAATAATTGCTAGACATTCACAGGAGTTCACTTGGTGCTGCTAATTTAACATCTTAGCCCTCCCTCATGAGCAGGGCTCCTGTCCCAAACTGCACGTGTGCTCCCTGTGAGACCAGCCCTACATAACTGCAGACAAAAAAACCTTCCTCAGCAAAGTCACCACAGACTAAACCCAGGCTATATGGCATCAGCATAAGGTGGTAAGTGCTAACAAGTGGAAGGAGACAGCTCAGAGGAGGAACAGGATGCAAAAAGGGCAGAAGACAAAAGCCATCAAACTCATGGAAAACCAGATTGAATCAGGGAGGCAAAGGACATCTCTGCAGTTACAGGCTGCAGGGCATTTATTTAGCTGAGGGTAGAAATCACCCCAGGCACCCCTGGCAGCCTTAGGCCAAGCTGCTCTCTGTCCATTTCATGAGGCAACACACTTAGGCTGATGAAATAAGCCAAGCAGACACAACTATTTCTGACCTGCTAAGGGAATTTACAGTTCTAAAGATCTTTCCCTCAGATACACCCCCCCTTACTCTCTCCTTCCCACTGGCTTGTTTCTTTCTCTGGGCAGAAGAGGCAGGAAAAGTGTTTCTAACCATGGATCTGCACAGTAACTGAATTCTGATATTCAGTGGACACTGACAGTTTAGTTGAGTTCTTGCAATTTACATGAGGTTTCATCACAATATAGTCCAAGATTCAATTAGGAACATTTTGGGGGTGGGAGGGAAGTACCATACAGAACTTTGAACACTGTGATCAATATATTAAAGACCAGGGAGCTTTTGAAGCTGGGCTGCTCTAATTAGTCTACTTTACTTTGCATTTTGCCTGTCTCAGAGAAATATTCTTTCACTCCCAGTCTGTCCCCTGCCTTGACAGCTGCTCTTGCCCCAGCATGGAGGATCTGGATATGCTGCTCTCCTGGGGTGGCACTTACCCCTCCATTTTTGGAGATAATCTAATCATAGAATCACAGAATCAATAAGGCTGAAAAAGACCTCAAGGATCATCAAGTCCAACCTGTCACCCAACACCTCATGACAATTAAACCATGGCTTCAAGTGCCACATCCAATCCTTTTTGAACTCCTCCAGGGACAGTGACTCCACCACCTCCCTGGGCAGCACATTCCAGTGGCAAATTACTCTTTCTGGGAAGAACTTTCTCCTCACCTCCAGCCTAAACTTCCACTGGTGCAGCTTGAGACTGTGTCCTCTTGTTCTGGTGCTGGCTGCCTGTAAGAAGAGACCAACTCACCCCTGGCTACAACTCTCTTCAGGTAGTTGTAGACAGCAATAAGGTCTCCCCTGAGCCTCCTCTTCTCCAGACTAAGCAATCCCAGCTCCCTCAGCCTCTCCTCACAGGGCTGTGCTCAAGGCCTCTCCCCAGCCTCGTTGCCCTTCTCTGGACATATTCAAGTGTCTCAATGTCCTTTGAATAGCAACCTGCAAACAAAACCAGAACTCATTTGCCTCTTTTATAAATGCCTCTTGATTCCCCATGGCTTGTAGGTGTAAGCAATCCTGGTCTGCTTTCCTTGAAGCAGTCATTGATGTTGCATCAGCCAAGCCTTGGTCTCCTGCACCATGCAGGTCTGGGAATCCACTACAACACAGCCACTAAATATATGCTAGAAGGAGCAGCAGCAGATGTGCCCAGTGGCTTGGGAAAAGTAGATGTTCTGTTTAATTATGTGAGAGAGTTAAAAAGGAAAGGAGCAGAAACTAAATCACCTCCACAATTAATGGAGGGCAGGGGATTTTAATTAGATTTAAGTACATAACATTAAGCAGGTATTTACCTCAGATGAGACAATCTGCTGTATTCAAAGCACTGCTAAACCTGAACAGTCTGTCTGGATCCTACACTTCACAATACTTAGAGTTTAGATCATCAGAGTAAGGATGTCTGAGGTCAGATTCAAATATGCCCAGAGTGGAGTACAAATAAGTGGTTGGAACTTGCAGCCATCTGTGGGGAGGGTTATCATCCCTTGACTCTGAATAGAGAGCAGCTACCAGGAGTCCTTGGCAATTATGGAATGCAGGATGGTGTCACTTTGTCATTGCAGTCTTGGGGCACCATTAAAGGAAGAGGGGATTTAAATTGGATGTCAGAAACAAGTTCTACACCTTGAGGGTGGTGGAACACTGCAACAGGTTGCCCAGGAAGGTGGTTGGGGCCCCATCCCTGGAGATATTCAAGGTAAGGATCAACAAGGCTCTGAGCAACCTGACCTAGCTGAGGATGCCCCTGCTTACTGCAGAGGGGCTTGGACTAGATGACCTTTATAGGTCACTTCCAACCCAGACCATTCTATGATTCTAATTGTGTCCTACACTGTACTTGCAGCCCTTAAACTCTTCCTGTGCTGCCTGCCAAAGGATGCCAACAAACGAGATGGAAGGAAGGGAGCACAAACAGCGCCAGCACCAGCACCCCCTCAGAGCTCACATCTCCCCTCCTCTTTCCTGCTCTGTCTAGGGGCTGGGCACACTAACAATGCTTGAGTTAGGAGTCTGAGGACATGAATTAGTGGCCTGCCCACAAATACTTGAGTTGTCACTGTGTTTAAGGCCCAAGGGATGCTTCCCCAGGGTGTAAGTTATGAAGCTGCCTGGCACCAGTTAGCAGCACAATTATTTAGTTACTTACTGGTGCATTTAAGACAATATTTCCCTCTTGATTTTTTCCCCCTTATACATCTGTTCAAGGACAGCCATTTTCTGTGTACAGACTTCTTGTGTCCTTTCGGCCCCTAATTGCTACCAGTCCCATCACCAAACACTTTGTGGTGGGAATGAGATTCCCTCCATGTAGTGTCTCTGCATATCACAGTCCTGATCACAGAATCACCAAGGTTGGAAGAGAGCTCAAAGATCATCAAGTCCAACCTGTCACCACAGACCTCATGACTAAACCATGGCACCAAGTGCCACGTCCAATCCCCTCTTGAACACCTCCAGGGATGGTGACTCCACCGCCTCCCTGGGCAGCACATTCCAATGGCCAATAACTCTCTCAGTGAAGAACTTTCTCCTCACCTCCAGCCTAAACTTCCCTTGGTGCAACTTCAGACTGTGTCCTCTTGTTCTGGTGTTGGTTGCCTGGGAGAAGAGACCAACCCCTTCCTGGCTACAACCTCCCTTCAGGTAGTTGTAGACAGCAATAAGGTCTCCCCTGAGCCTCCTCCCACAAATGGCAGAAATCTCACAAGAGGCCAGGTTAAAAAAAAAAAAAGAAAGAAAATAATGAAGAACTAAAACCCAACCCCCCACCCAAACCACCAAAGCCAACAAATAAAAGTGATTCAAAACCTTGTGATTAATCTTTAAGCATTTTATCTCGGATGGAGCAGCAAGCTGGAGTCCATCCCTAATCGCTCACATCTGCTGCTGTGATAGGTGGACCTGCCAGAGCTTTCCAACACTTGGATCCAGAAGGCAACTTTCCCATGTTCATGGGTGCTTGGCTCTGGTGTTTTGGTTGGGTTTGTGCCATCTCTGCCTCCTCTGACAGAATGTTATTGTGTTTAAAAATACGAAACTCCATCTGCTGTACGGGAAACCAAACTGCAGCTAATGTCACTTATTTCTCCTGTCCATGCTCGGGACTCCAGAAAGAGCCAGACAAAAAGTTGTTGCTCCCTGAGCTCTTTCCACTAAAATGTGGTAACAACAGAAGAGAAACAGTTGGTCCTGCCATGAGCTCCGTGGGGGTGAAGTGGTTTCCACACAGCTGACCCACTGGGACCCAGATTGCCCCAGGGGTGCAGGGCCAGGCAGCTCCACAGAGTGACTCTTCCTGACTTCAGGCCCCAGGGCTTTTCACAACTTTTCCAGTGATCCTGGTTTTCCACAGCACTCAGCATGGCCTCAGTATTCCCACGGATCTTTGGGTGGCTCACAGCCCGCAGCAGGCTGCTGCAAAGCCCTGAGCAGAGGCTGGGACATCCTGGGCAGGAAGCTGCGGCTCTCCTGAACAGAGGCTGGAGAAGGCAAACGGAGCACTGCAGAAGAACATGAAGCTGTTTTGCACACAGATGTGCACTCACAGCCTGGAAGGCAAACTGTATCAAACCCAGCATGAGCAGCAGGTCTAGAGAGGGGATTCTGCCCCTCTGCTCTGCTGAGACCCCACCTGCAGTGCAGGGTCAAGCTCTGGAAGCCTCAGCACAAGAGAGACATGGACCCATTGGAGCTGTTAAAAAACACACCAGGAAACCCCTAAAAGTTTGTGTTACAATACAGAAGCACAGAATTACCCTTTAGGAGGAATTCCAGCTGGCACTGAAAGAAACCAGTAACTCCCCTGATACCAACTGGGATAAAGACCTTAAGCAAACGTGAGGTATCTGAAGGTCACAGCTTATTCTGTGGCTCTCAGGTTTCAGATAGGTACCTGACACCTGGGACATGCAACACTTCAAGAGATTTCAGAGGAACCAGCAAAATCCCATCAGTGAAATGTATCCAGTAACTCCCAGGGCCTTAATTCTACTCCTGGTATTTTCCACCTCAGAAGGGATGAGGAAAATCCTCCACGTGCCACTGGGCTCACAGGGGTCTGAATGTTGTGATCCTGAGTCAAGGAGCAGTAGTTGTCACTGCGTGACTTTTCTCCCCGAGTTCACAAAGGCTGCTCCCTCTCTCACATACATCTCCATGCTTTGATTAAATGTCAGAGCACACAGCCCTCAATCTGATCACACTCATTAGGGGGCCACAAGCAACACTCTCAGAGCCACCCTGGCAACCCAGTGGGTCACTGTGCTTTCCAAAGCCTACTTAAATACAGGGCCAGAAGACCCTGAGAGACCCCTATAAAGCACTCTTTATTTCTCTGGGGGCAGTAGCTTGCTCAAATGCCACTCGAGCTGTGCTGCTTCTGGCTGGCCACTCTCACAAAACTCATTGTCAGAAGGAAGCATTTGAGGATTCAGAGATTTCAAAGATTTATTAAGCAACCTGGAAAGAAAACAAAGCAAAACAAAAGGGAAGGGGAAAGGGAAGGGGAAGGGGAAGGGAAGGGAAGGGAAGGGAAGGGAAGGGAAGGGAAGGGAAGGGAAGGGAAGGGAAGGGAAGGGAAGGGGAAGGGGAAGGGGAAGGGGAAGGGGAAGGGGAAGGGGAAGGGGAAGGGGAAGGGGAAGGGGAAGGGGAAGGGGAAGGGGAAGGGGAAGGGGAAGGGGAAGGGGAAGGGGAAGGGGAAGGGGAAGGGGAAGGGGAAGGGGAAGGGGAAGGGGAAGGGGAAGGGGAAGGGGAAGGGGAAGGGGAAGGGGAAGGGGAAGGGGAAGGGGAAGGGGAAGGGGAAGGGAAGGGAAGGGGAGGGGAAGGGGAGGGGAAGGGGAAGAGAGAGAAGAGAGAAGAGAAGAGGAGAGAAGAGGAGAGAAGAGGAGAGAAGAGGAGAGAAGAGGAGAGAAGAGGAGAGAAGAGGAGAGAAGAAGAGAAGAGAGAGAAGAGGAGAGAAGAGAAGAGAAGAGAAGAGAAGAGAAGAGAAGAGAAGAGAAGAGAAGAGAAGAGAAGAGAAGAGAGAGAAGAGAAGAGAAGAGAAGAGAAGAGAAGAGAAGAGAAGAGAAGAGAAGAGAAGAGAAGAGAAGAGAAGAGAAGAGAAGAGAAGAGAAGAGAAGAGAAGAGAAGAGAAGAGAAGAGAAGAGAAGAGAAGAGAAGAGAAGAGAAGAGAAGAGAAGAGAAGAGAAGAGAAGAGAAGCCAGCAGAGCTAACTAATAAAAACATTTTAAGTAGATTCCAGGACAAAATACTGCCCTGCTACAAGAATAGCATCTTCAGATGGCTTTTAGACACAGGATCCAGCCTCACTAATTGTGACTGTTTAATAATTTGGAGAACAAAATAGGTTTGTGAGGCTTTAAGATGAATATCTCAGACAAATGAGCTGTACTCTTATGTCTGCCTCTCATGTCAGGCTGTCAGATAAAGAGCTAAAGCATAAATAAAACAAATACCAGATTTCCTTTTTGGTCTGGCTTTGAGAAGAGTACACTGAGCACCCCTCAAATAAATCCTCATTATGTTATTTTCCTTAAAATAAGATTAGTGAGAAAAATAGTTTAGCACATGAAAAATTCCACAGATTAGTTGGCAGGTCTTGACAGAGAGACTGGAGATACCATTTTTATCTGATGGAAAAAACTCTTTCTTCCTGGATTAGGGCAGCTTTATTCATTAGTATTTTCTTTCTCTGTTGAAAAATGCCAGTGGGTGAAGGAAGCAGACTGCCTTTGGTAGGGCTTTGTTGCCCTGAACTTTGGGAAGCTGCAGATTGCTGTTTGGAGCACAGCCCTGTGAGGAGAGGCTGAGGGAGCTGGGGTTGCTTAGCCTGGAGAAGAGGAGGCTCAGGGGAGACCTTATTGCTCTCTACAACTACCTGAAGGGAGGTTGTAGCCAGGTGGGGGTTGGTCTCTTCTCCCAGGCCAGCAGCACCAGAAGAAGAGGACACAGTCTCAAGCTGTGCCAGGGGAGGTTTAGGCTTGAGGTGAGGAGAAAGTTCTTCCCAGAAAGAGTAATTTGCCATTGGAATGTGCTGCCCAGGGAGGTGGTGGAGTCACTGCCCCTGGAAGTGTTTAAAATGAGACCAGATGAGGCACTTTGTGTCATGGTGTAGTTGATTAGACGGTGATGGGTGATAGGCTGGACTTGGTGGTCTTAAAGGTCTTTTCCAACCTGGTTAATTCTGTGTGATTTCCACAGGCTGGGAAAATCCCTGAAATCTACACTTTCACTGAAATAAATCCCTTGAAGGAGCTGGAGCTTCATCTCCCCTGCCATAGTTCATGGTCTGGAAAATAAAGGTCAGATATTTTGTCCCTTTAAAGGAGGCATGAAAGAATGACACTAATTGACTTACCCAGGTAGATCAGAGATACCTACTCATGCATTAGAAAAGACTTTATGTCTCTGAATTGAGCCTCTTCAGCCTAACAAAAGGGCAGCTTATAGTAAGGACACAATTTGTACTGAAGGATCACCTGGTGTTGAAGACATCACCTTGTACTGAAAAATATTTTGTCACCTGCATACTGAGAAACAAGGAGATAGAAACCTGTGCTTGGAGGGTTAACTGCTCCAGGGTGAGAGCAGGTTGTTGCCTTTGTGATCTACAGGGCTGGGAGTCACCCATCACGTTTCTGCTTTGTGTTTGTACAGCCAGCAGTGTCCCAGAATATCACAGAGCAGCCACAGTTGGTCATCTGGAGTACATCATATGAGGTGAGGCTGAGGGAGCTGGGGTTGTTTAGTCTGGAGAAGAGAAGGCTAAAGGGAGAGCTCTCTACAGCTACCTGAAAGGAGGTTGGAGTGAGGCTGGTGTTGGTCTCTTCTCCCAAGTAACTAGAGATAGGATTGAGAGGAAAGGGGGTTAGGTTGTGCCAGGGGGGTTTATACTGGACATTAGGATGAACTTCTTTAATAAGAGAGTGGTGAGGTGTTGGAACAGGCTGCCCAAGGAGGTGTTGGAGTCACCAGCCATGGAGGTGTTCAAGAAGCTGTAGGTGTGCTGCTTCAGGATACGGTTTAGTGGTCATGGTAGTTGGGTTATGGGTGGATTTGAAGACCTTAAAGGTCTTTTCAAGCCTTAGTGATTCAATTATGTTTCCAGCCTTAGTGATTCAATGATCTTTCCAGCCTTGGTGATTCCATGGTCTTTCCAGCCTTAGTGATTCTATGATTCTATGATTTACTAAAGCTCTGAAATGTAAGAGAAGAAATGCAGTAGGATGGTGCAGCATGATGGTGCATGATGCACACTGGTACTTATTACTTATTGGAAACGTTTTAAATCTGTTCCAGGGTTATGGCAGCTGAGCTTGGAAATCTAACCCTCTTTGGAATCTCCCAAGTAGCAGAGCAAGGAATCACCCTGCATCTCAGACTCAGAAAGAGTTGTGGTTGCCCATGAGATGTTAGGTGACTTTCTGCAAGAGGATGTAACAGAGTGCTGAGTGGTCAGTGACGTGACTAGTCTGAAGGTATTCTGAGGGATCACTCCTCACATGAGGTTCACCCTAAAAGCTAAAAACTGAGACCATGACAAAGAAACCATGGATTTTTTTCCCCCTGACATTCTGTTTCATCCTTCATTGCTCAAAATAACCCCATGTTTTCAGTCAAAATTAATGAAGACAGATGAATATTCAATGCAGCTGATGTAACCAAGTGACAAATCTGAGGATTCTGAGCTCTGTTCCTGTGAACACTTGAATTGGAGATTAGTTTTCTTAGAATAGTTTCAGTACCACTGGTCATACCTAATTATTTGCATGACTAGAAACAGAAGTCAGGACACAGTCTATTATTAAGGTGACCCTGAGGTCCAGACTCACCCAGTAAGGGTGGGGACCAAGAAGGAATTTGGTTAATGTGATTTGCACCTTCATGAGGTAGTTCAATAAAACCAATCATTACTATATCTTCATAAGCTAGTTCACATTCAAATGTCAAATTACAGCCAATAAATGTAGATCACTTTGAAAATTTACGGCCTACCAAGCCTGATTCTAGGGTAAGGCTAAGTCAGGATCCTCTTAATGTTCTTTCCATCACACCTCAAATCCACAGGTTTCACTTTTTTTCTTGTTTGAAAGAAACCAAAGGCACAACAAATGTCACAGGTCACCTTCTTGGCTGGTTTCAGTAATGCTATGAAACCCTGCAGAAAAGGACCTGGGGGTGCTGGTGGATGAGAAGCTCAACATGAGCCAGCAGTGAGCACTTGCAGCCCAGAGAGCCAAGCAGAGCCTGGGCTGCAGCAAGAGAAACAGAGCCAGCAGGTCGAGGGAGGTGATTCTCCCTCTCTACTCTGCCCTGGTGAGACCACACCTGGAGTATTGCATCCAGTTCTGGAGCTTCTGTTCCAGGAAGGATCTGGAGGTGCTGGAAGGTGTCCAGAGAAGGGCCAGGAGGATGAGCAGAGGGCTGGAGCTGCTCTGCTATGGAGGCAGACTGAGAGAGTTGGGGCTGTTCAGTCTGGAGAAGAGAAGGCGCTGAGATGACCTTCTTGTGGCCTTCCAGCATCTGAAGAGGGCTACAAGAAAGCTGGGGAGGGACTTTTGAGGGTGTCAGGGAGTGATAAGACTGGGGGGGATGGAAGAAAAATAGAGATGGGCAGATTCAGATTGGATATTAGGAAGAAATTCTTCCCCATGAGGGTGGTGAGACACTGGCACAGATTGCCCAGGGAGGTGGTGGAAGCCTCATCCCTGGAGATTTTTAAGGCCAGGCTGGATGTGGCTGTGAGCAACCTGCTGTAGTGTGAGGTGTCCCTGCCCATGGCAGGGGGTGGGAACTGGCTGATCCTTGAGGCCCCTTCCAACCCTGACAATTCTCTGATTCTATGTAGAGTTACAAGCAATTCTCTGGCCCAGAAGTGCAACTGTGGAACAGAATTTACACATTTTATGAGGACAAAAAAGATGGAAACAGGCTCAATTACCAAAAAAATATTAAAAAACAGGAGGAGGGGGAAAAAAAGGGGGAAAAAAGCCCCAAAGAGTACTTCTTCACATTTACTGATTCATTTATGTCATCTACACAGATGATTTGCAAATGGTAAGTGAAATGTGGCATCTGGCTCGGAGCTAAACGCTGTTTTAACTAGAGCTCAGAAACATGTCTCTCTTCAAAGCAAGGCATTCAGCTCTCCTAGCTTACACTGACTCATTAGAAAATCAGTGGTGACAAACTGCTTCCAAATGAATAAGCTTTTGATAGGAAATGCTACCAAATTCCTGTGGAAATCTGATCATGGGGAAAGTGCTGATGGAAAGAAATGGCTCAACAGTGGAGGCAGCCCTTAAAAGCTGAATCATAGAATCATAGAATCATAGTATCAGTCAGGGGTGGAAGGGACCACAAGGATCATCTAGTTCCAACCCCCTGCCATGGGCAGGGACACCCCACACTAGATCAGGCTGCCCAGAGCCTCATCCAGCCTGGGCTTAAACACCTCCAGGGACGGGGCCCCAACCACCTCCCTGAACAATCCATTCCAGGGCTTCACCACTCTCATGGTGAAGAACTTCTTCCTCACATCCAGCCTGAATCTCCCCACCTCCAGCTTCATTCCATTCCCCCTAGTCCTATCACTACCTGAGATCCTGAGAAGTCCCTCCCCAGCCCTCCTGTAGCCCCCTTCAGATACTGGAAGGCCACAATGAGGTCACCTCAGAGCCTTCTCTTCTCCAGACTGAACAGCCCCAACTCCTTCAGTCTGTCCTCATAGGAGAGGTGCTCCAGCCCTCTGCTCATCCTCATGTTCCTTCTCTGGACACCTTCCAGCACCTCCAGATCCTTCCTGTAATAGGGGCTCCAGAACTGGAGGCAGTACTCCAGGTGTGGTCTCACCAGAGCTGAGTAGAGGGGCAGAATCACCTCCCTTGACCTGCTGGCCACACTTCTCTAAGGATTCCTTGAAGGATTCCTTGGGATTCCCTCACTTGATAAAAATGCTGCCAACAAGAAAGAAATAGAATAGAATAGAATAGAATAGAATAGAATAGAATAGAATAGAATAGAATAGAATAGAATAGACCAGGTTGGAAGAGACCTTTGAGATCATCAAGTCTAAACGCCCCAAATGTTACTCTTACTAAGCAGTTTTCAACTACTTGTGGTTTTCATGTGATTAAAATGCTTTAAAATGGGCATTCAGGTATTTCCATTTATCTACAGTTAGAACTCTACTCCAGTTTGGGGGTTTTTGGTTGGTTGGTTGGGGTTCTTTTAGTTTGTTTCTGCTTTGGTTTGGTCTAGTTGTGTTTTTTGTTGGGTTTTTGGTTTTGTTGGGGTGTTGTGGGGTTTTGTTTGTTTGTTTTGGGGCTTTTTTCTTTGTATTTCAGTCTGGTTTGGTGCTTCAAATTTGTTCTTCAATTGATGGTAGACAGCATCGTGCCTAGGGGGAAAAAAACACCCCAACCTTTCATTTTTTTCTGTTTTGCTTCCCATGAAACATGGCTCATTAATTTTTTCCCTATTATGGGATCTATTTCTTCTTCCACCTTCAGCACAGGTAGCAATGGTGGCCCAAATGATCCAGAATTTTGCAACACTCAGCAGCCATCACCCCACTTAACAGACCTTGAGTTAACCACTTCTGCAGCTCTGCTCATTTCCTTTAGTTGCCTAATTGGCCAAAGAACTCTTTGGAAAGGCAAGCACTTCTCAGACTGAGTGGAAAAGGGATTATTGATGAGATGTTAGGAGGATTGATGGGATGCATGAAGGCAATTGAAAAAGAAATGGCTTCTAATTAGATATCAGGTTTAGGATTTGAAACTGTACATTGTCCTAGACAGGCCATTGATCTGAGAACCTTCCTGCTGAGTGCTGTGTACTGCAGGAGATGCTCTTGGGACAGGAAAGAAATCATTTAGCCATTAAGAGTTTCAAATTGCTAAGATCTAAGGAATCCCATCCCCATCCTTCTCCTTTCTTCAGTGCCCATCTTGCCCCATATAAAAATTTCCCATAGTAAAGAACAAAGTTATAGGTCAAAAGCTCCTGGGGAAAAAAATAGAGAGAGAGAGAGATTAGCTAAAGATATAGATATAGATGATATATAGATGAGAGAGAGAGAGAGAAATGATATATAGAAAGATAGGTGAGAGAGAGGTAGAGAAAAATAGAGAGGATATAGAGATGATAGAGATGAGATTATATATACAGAGAGAGATAAAGATAGAGAGGATATAGAGATGATATAGAGATGATAGAAGTGGAGATAGAGGTGAGATATAGAGATAGAGAGAGAAAGATGGAGGTGAGATATAGAGAGAAAGATAGAAAAAGAGAAGGAGAGAGAGGATATGGAGATGATACAGAGATGATAGAGATGGAGATAGAGATAGAGAGAAAGATATAGATGGAGATAGAGATAGAGATGAGATAGAGATAGAGATAGAGATAGAGATAGAGATAGAGATAGAGATAGAGATAGAGATAGAGATAGAGATAGAGATAGAGATAGAGATAGAGATAGAGATAGAGATAGAGATGAGATAGAGATAGAGATAGAGAGATAGAGATGAGAGATGACAGAGAGAGATAGAGATAAAGATATAGAGACAGAGATGAGAGATGACAGAGAGAGATAGAGATAAAGATATAGAGACAGAGATGAGAGATGACATAGAGATAGAGATAAGAGATAGAGATAAGAGAGAGAGAGAGAGAGAGAGAGAGAGAGAGAGAGAGATGAGAGATGAGAGAGAGATGAGAGAGAGATGAGAGAGAGATGAGGTAGATATGGATATAAATTTAAAACAAAAATCTTAACTATATTTCCCACTTAATCTGAAAGGGCTAAGATTGCCCTTATTAACCTCCTCCTCTTCTGACCTACCAGAGACCCCACTGCTGAGCTTGGGCTTGGCAGCTGCATATTTCCTCTGAAAATTTCCTTGTGGCTGTATCCCATAGAGCTGAGTGTTTCTTGTCAAACCCTAGGAGTTAAAGGGAAGAGCTCTATCCAGCCTAGTGATCAATAGTTCATGTTTGGCTTGATGTTAAAATGGGTTCTGGAGATCTCTCAACAGTTTTGCTCAAAGCACACCATGAATTGCCATAAATATCATAGAATCATAGAATCATTCAGGGTTGGAAGGCACCACAAGGATTATCTAGTTCCAACCCTCCTGCCATGGGCAGGGACACCTCACACTAGATCAGGCTGGCCAGAACCTCATCCAGCCTGGGCTTAAACACCTCCAGGGATGGGGCCTCAACCACCTCCCTGCACAACCCATTCCAGGGCTTCACCACTCTCATGGTGAAGAACTTCCTCCTCAATATCCTGACATAATATCCTGACATATCCTGACAATATCCTGACATAAGCAATGCTGTTCTAGTGCAGGAACTCAAAGCAAACCTTCTGTCCTTAGAAAGCTCAGCCTTTAACCACAGGCACCAGGAGAAAGCACCACATCCCCAGCACCTCTGTGTGGTTTCATCCTGCAGCAGGACAGACACCTGCAAACAGAGCTGCCCTGTGTGTGCCATTTATCTGGAGCTGAGCAGATGAAAGAAAAGGTTTTATCCAGGACCTTTCATGTTCATTAAATAATTCAACAAACTACTTTTTTTTCTCTTGTTGGTGGCTGCCTGAAGGTACATGGATTCTGAGTTTGAGCACAGCACTGTTGGTTTGGGTTCATTAAGCTCCTATTGCTCAGCTGAGCTTGCCATGGGATGGGTTGGTTGTGGGGGGTTTTTGGTTGCACTTTGGGGTTGGGTGCTGTTTTCTTTTTTACATAAGCAGCACAATTACTATTCCACCTCCCCCCATTAACACAAAGAAAGTCCCAAATGTTTAAATACAAACCTGCTCCATCAAGCCTGCTTTGAGGAAATAAGCTATTATTTGATTTCCTGGTGGGATTAGTTCTTGTCAAATGCATTTTTAATGCACTTCTGGTAGCTGATGAATTATGCAGCATGCCCCTTTTTCCTTCTGTCAGATGAGGTTTGGAAGAAATCAGGTCAGGTCCAATGGCAGGGAAAAAAGTAATGACATAGTATTCTGAAATAACCTCTAGTCTGAGTGGAGGAACCACTCTGATGGAAACTAATGCCTGATGGAACAAAGGGAAATGGAATGGAATAGGAATGGAATGGAATGGAATGGAATGGAATGGAATGGAATGGAATAGAATAGAATAGAATAGAATAGAATAGAATAGAATAGAATAGAATAGAATAGAATAGAATAGAATAGAATAGAATAGAATAGAATAGAATAGACCAGGTTGGAAAAGATCTTTGAGATCATCAAGTCCAACCTATCACCCAACACCATCTAATCAACTAAACCACTTGGTGCCTCATCCAGTCTCTTCTTAAACACTTCCAGTGATGGCGACTCCACCACCTCCCTGGGCAGCACATTCCAGTGGCCAATCTCTTGCTGGGAAGAATTTCTTCCTAGCATCCAGCCTAAACCTCCACTGGTGCAGCTTGAGACTGTGTCCTCTTGTTCTGGTGCTGGTTGCCTGGGAGAAGAGACCAACCCCCACCTGGCTACAACCTCCCTTCAGGTAGCTGTAGACAGCAAGAAGGTCTGCCCTGAGCCTCCTCTTCTCCAGGCTAAGCAACCCCAGCTCCCTTAGCCTCTCCTCACAGGGCTGTGCTCCAAACCCCCACCAGCTTTGTTGCAAATACTGCAAATGAGCCAGGCCTCCCTATTTTTGTGGCTAGCAGCACCAAAATTTCTTCTAATTAAGACCAAGTGTAATTTCTACAAGCCTTAAATGAACCTGCTGCAGGCCAGGTCTGAAGCTATCAAAAGAAGTCTCTTTGTCTCTTAGTGTGTAGCAGGTCTGTGTAACTCCTAGACAGGGGATGTAGATTTGAGAAACTTATGTGGGTATAAGTAGTCTGGACACAAAGTTTTTAGCAGGGTGTTTGACTAGGTGGTCTCCAGAAGTCCCTTCCAACCCCCACTATGCTGGGATTCTGGAATTCTGTGTTCCATTGCCAGTTAAACAGAAAAATCACTGAGGAAATTCCCTGAGTTCAAAATGCTCAGATACTGGAAGAGTAAAAGTGCTATGAGCTTGTCCTTTCCCCTCTGAGCACCCGGAGTTGCCACTATGGGGCACAAAAAGTAACTCAGATGATTCCCTGGTCTGCCCTGTTATGGTTACTCTTGTGTTCTCATCATCACTGGTTGGACTGGATGACCTTTCCAGGTCCCTTCCAGCCCCTAACATTCGGTGATTCTGTGACCATTAAACAGCAAAATCCTAGAACAAAGGGGGAAAGAATACCACAGTTTGTGGTGTTTGGTCATTCATCCATCCCCAGAACAATTCTTCTCTTTGAGAAAGGGCTGATAGTCACCGTCCCTGGAGGTGTTCAAGAGGGGATTGGATGTGGCACTTGGTACCATGGTTTAGTCATGAGCTCTGTGGTGACAGGTTGATGATCTTCGAGGTCTCTTCCAACCTTGGTGATTCTGTGATTCATGCGGGGGTTACATGTTAGGTTCCACATGAGATGTGGGGCTGAGTTCTCAGACCTCTCTCCCAGGAGGTTTGTGTGGTGCTCACACACTGCTCCGCTCCAGGCTGAGCGACAGATGCTCTGGCTGGAACTGAGATTAGATATCTGTGTTCAGGAAAGCCATTCTGCTTCTGTCAGACTTTCTCAGGCTTGTCAGTTCTTGGTTTATTTCCCCCCCCTTTCCCATTACTCTAACATTTTGGCTCCTGCCATCAGGAAATGAGCAGGTACATTATTCCTAATTAAACTTTGACCACCACCACTTTTGTCCCATTTTGGGAAATTCCTCATTTGTAATTTCCCTGACAAGAATCAAATTAAGAGTTGTGGGTTGCCTCGAGCTAACACCACTCTCAGAGCCCTCTGTACCCACCTGCTCTATTTTGATTGGGAAAACTGCCCTGTCCAGATTGGGCTTGGAAGATTATTTGCCCTGTGGGCTTTGCACTTAATTAAATATCAGCTGCATTGCTTTTGACTGAAGCTATTTGAGTTCCAACATTCCCTAGGGCATGCTGGAGGAGAAAATTGTTCTTCTACCTCCTGCTTCCAACATACTGATGGTTTCCAAACCTTGAGTAACTAAGATAGTCGAAAATGTCCCACACACCTTAAAGGAAGAGAAGAGGACAAGTTCAGGCTGGATGTGAGGAAAAAGTTCTTCAGTGTGAGAGTGGTGAAGCCCTGGAATGGGTTGTCCAGGGAGGTGGTTGGGGCCCCATCCCTGGAGGAGTTTAAGCCCAGGCTGGATGAGACTCTGGCCAGGCTGATCTAGTGTGGGGTGTCCCTGCCCATGGCAGGTGGGCTGTAACTAGCTGATCTTTGTGGTCCCTTCCAACCCTGACTGATACTATGAAGTTCTTCCAAACACAGGACTTCATTTTTTTCACCAACATTACTGCTTTTCACTTCCAGTTTTGTTTTTCCTGAAGAGTTGTCATCAATCAGTGACTAATGAGGAAGCCTTCAGCTAATCAAATACAAATACAAATACAGGCTGGGCAGTGACTGGCTGGAGAGCAGCCCCGAGGAGAGAGACTTGGGGGTGCTGGTGGACGAGAAGCTCGACATGAGCTCTCAATGTGCGCTTGCAGCCCGGAAAGCCAATCAGATCCTGGGCTGCATCAGGAGAAGTGTGACCAGCAGGTCAAGGGAGGTGCTTCTTCCCCTCTACTCAGCCCTGGTGAGACCCCACCTGGAGTACTGCGTCCAGTTCTGGAGCCCATATTACAGGAGAGATGTGGACGTGCTGGAGCGTGTCCAGAGAAGGGCCACGAGGATGATCAGAGGGCTGGAGCACCTCTCCTATGAGGACAGACTGAAGGAGTTGGGGCTGTTCAGTCTGGAGAAGAGAAGGCTCTGAGGTGACCTCATTGTGGCTTTCCAGTATCTGAAGGGGGCCTACAGGAAGGCTGGGGAGGGACTTCTCAGGATCTCAGGTAGTGATAGGACTAGGGGGAATGGAATGAAGCTGGAAATGGGGAGATTCAGGCTGGATGTGAGGAAGAAGTTCTTTACCATGAGAGTGGTGAAGCCCTGGAATGGGTTGTCCAGGGAGGTGGTTGAGGCCCAGTCCCTGGAGGTGTTTAAGCCCAGGCTGGACGAGGCTCTGGCCAGCGTGATCTAGTGTAGGGTGTCCCTGCCCATGGCAGGGGGTTGGAACTAGATGATCCTTGTGGTCCCTTCCAACCCTGACTGATTCTATGATTCTATGATTCTAATCAAAGGCTATCTTGGCACACTGTCTGAAATTCACCTGTTAGCACATCACCTCCTACAGTCACTCTTGCCCTTCTTGTGGTCCAGTCGTGCTCACCCATTCAAATCCCCTCTCTGTGACTCACAGCTGGAACAGGCACCTGGCTTGCCCACCTCTCAGGCAAGTGCCCTCTTCAGCAGTTTAGACCATCTGCAAAAAGCTTTCTCTTCATTTCTTCTCGTGGAGCTCTTCCCTTGGATGCACCCAATTAAATGTTAATTGTCCCCAGAGGAAAAAAAATGAGGAGAGGGTGACTTCTGCTGGGTGCAAGTGGGAAAGTCATGTTCCAGACCCTGCTCTGATGAGTATATAATTACATCTGCAAAACAGAACAGGCTTGTGGCAGCTTTTTTTCATGGAAAAGAGACCCTTCTGGGGTACTTCTAGCTGTAACAATTTAGCTTTTCATCACCTTGTCTCTCCCTGGAAACGTTTTCCCAAACAAAAGAAGGGGAAGACACAGACACAGCATTAATAATGTGCCTCCCTGGGATTTTTCTGCAGGACTAAGCATATTCTGGGATTGTTTATCTTCAGACAGGCCTTGTACAGAAGATGTGGGGGCAAAGGTGCAGACTCAGCCACAAGCTATCAAAAGCTGGAATAGTTTATTACATGTGCAGAGTTTCTGAGAAGCCACTTCAAGGTCCCAGGCACATAGAGCTTTGTCACCTTGGGTGAGTAGCAGCCCTTCACCATCAAAGGAAGGACACTCACTGCTGCTACATGTGGAAACTGGATGGGGAACCTCATGTGTGATAAATGAGATGGAGTTTCCTCACCAGCACCACAAGCAAAGCCATGGATGTCTTCATCAGATCTGACCTCAGTCTCTCAGAAGAGGGAATGAGAATTGCATGACATCTGGACAGCAGATGTGAAGTGCAATCCACCCCTCTCTGCCACTTTTGTACTGTTGTAAAGTGAGCAAAGCCCAGGGGCATACATCAGCTTTGCAAATGACTACAGAAAGTGAAGGATAACTGGGACTCAGGCAATCCACCTCCAGATGGGCAGGGAGATGTACAGGATCAGAATAATCAGACAAAAAAGAGGAGGTAGGAGTGAACCTGAAAATTAATCACAGACTCACAGAACAGTAGGGGTTGGAAAGGACTTCTGGAGATCCTTCAGTCCAACCCCACTGCTAAAGCAGGGCACCCACAGCAGCTTGCCCAGGATCACAACGTCCATGTGGGTTTGGAATCTCTCCAGAGAAGGAGACTCCACCACCTCTCTGGGCAGGCTGCTCCAGGGCTTTGGCACCTTCAAAGCCATGATGTTTTACCCCGTGTAGAGATGGAACCTCCTGTGTTCCGTTTTGTACCCCCTGCTCCTCGTTCTGTCACTGGAAAGAGCCTGGCCCTATCCTCTTGCCCCCCACCCTTTAGCTCCTGCTGAGCATTGAGAAGATCCATTCTCAGGCTGCTCTTCTTTAGCCTAAACAGCCGCAGGTATCTCAGCCTCAGCACAGAGACACTCCAGCACCTTAATCATCTTTGTAGCCCTAAAGGGATAAGAAGGAAAAAAATTCCTACTGTGATAAGCAGTAAATTTGGCTTAGGGCTCTCTATTTTAGTACCTCTGGATTGGTTGATGGGTTGGACGCGATGATCTTGAAGGTCTCTTTCAACCTGGTGTATTGTACTATTGTACTACTGAAGCGGGAATTCTCCTCCCTCTGCTTGCACTCCTCAGCGTTTCTTGGCTTCTTGCTTCCCCTGGTGGCACGGGTGCAAAACTCTTGTGACGTGAGCTTGCTTTGGGGAGGGCTCAGAAATTCAGGCAGTGAAATGGGTGGGAGGAAGAACTGCTGCCTCTCTCGTGGGGGCGGCTGGGAGTGAGGAGGAATTCCGTGTTGCAGCGTGGGGAAGCGTGGCAATTCAGCAAGCTAAACCCACCGGGGAGTGCAAAATTGGGACCTGAGAGAGGCGAGCATTTCTAACCTCCCTGGGCTGGAAATCCCAGCCCTTTGTTGCTTTCAGGTGGGCACACAAGCCAGAGCAAAGGACAATGCCCCATCGCTCCAGCTGCTCTCTCACCACGTGTAGAGAGCTCTGCTTCAAAGAGAGAACAACAGGAACAGGAGATAAACGCTGGATAACAGAAAACGCACCAGTGAGCCCCAGCTGACTCGAATTTTCCACAGGGCAGTTTTCCACACTGAGAGTGATTTGGAACACTTCTAGATTGAATTTATCAGATTGGCTTGGCCTCCCAAGGACTGAAACAGAGCCTCAACAGAAATTAAACTGCTGCAGTTTGACATTCTGGATTTCCCCTTACCTCCCCCCCCCCCCCCCTTTTCATTCTGAAATACTTTGTTTAAAATTCCTTTTTTTTCTTAGTGAGCAAACTAGCTGCAGGAGAAACAAGTCCCTGTTGCCCCTGTGCTCCTCAAATGACTTGAAAAGCCCTTTGCAGACAGAAACTGAACTTTGTTTCAGCTTTGGTGAGAAAACTTTAAAGCTTGGTTTCAGCTAACTTCATTTTTACTTTAATTTAAATTAAGCTATGATGAAACTGAAAAGGAAACTCTGGGAGAGTTGAGCAATATTTGTGGCCACATCCTACGAGGTACCTATTTACAAACCTTTATAAATAGAAGATTTATAGAGCAGGGTTAATGAACAGAAGATTTACAGGGTAGGTTTTAGGAACCACTGCTCCTTCATTGGCACTAACACAGAAACGTGCCCACCATCCATTTGGGCATGAGTAGTTGTGGTCCCCTGTGGTCTTGTTCACCCTTGGTTTGTGGCCATGTGCCCAATCCTGACCCCTTGGAAGAGCTTTGGGGCAAATGGTCTCACAGAGTGACTGCTGGAAGAGAGAATCCAGGACCAGCACCATAACCAGGACTTGGAGCAGATCAAAATCATCGAATCAAAAAGGTTGGAAAAGACCTCAGAGACCATCAAGTCCAACCTATCACCCAACACCTCATGACTACTAAACCATGGCACCAAGTGCCACATCCAATCCCCTCTTGAACACCTCCAGGGATGGTGACTCCACCACCTCCCTGGGCAGCACATTCCAATGGCTAACAATTCTCTCCGTGAAGAACTTTCTCCTCACCTCGAGCCTAAACTTGCCCTGGTGCAGCTTGAGACTGTGTCCTTGTGTTCTGGTGCTAGATCCTGGTCTAGTGATGGGAATGCCTCGATGTGTTTCTGTGGATCACCAAGTAGGTGATCCTGCTTTGGCAGGGGGTTGGACTCAGTCTCTAGAGGTCCCTTCCAACCCCTAACATTCTATGATTCTATGATGTCCTGCCCCTGAGGAGGAGAATTCCACTGAGGTGTGCAGTTGTACTGTGAGCTGCACAACACATACAGCAGTCTCAGCTCCTGGAAGGGCTGTTTGAAGAGCAGAGCAAGGAGCAAGAAGTAGTGACATCGAATACTGACTTATAACAGCAAGCCACACTCCTGGCTGGGACTGCACTGGCTGCTTCCAGAGCTTGTGTCCATCCTTTTGCAAAACATCAAGCTGAGCAGCCTGGTTCGGTCTCTTTGCACTGGTCTGCTTTGCTCTCTAGTGGACAGTGAAGAGAAAGAATACAAAGGCAGCAGGAGAGATCCCTTCTGCACAGGGTCTAGGTGGCTGTCTTTTATTGGGGCGGGGTGCATTTTTACTTCTCTCTCTAAAAGATCTCAGGGGAAATGTGACCCTGTTTAAGAAGTGCCAACATCTTCGTAGCTAAAGCTACTGGGAAGAAAGCCCTGCTGCATACCCGGGGCTCAGATAACACAGACCAGCGTGAGGACTGCCAACAGGCATGAACAAACTGACAGAAAAAGGAGATTTTCCCGCTATTAAGGGAGCTGGTCAAAGAGCTAAAAACTGTGATTCCTGTGAGCTTGCCAGGGTGTCTGCTTCCCTTTGCAGGAGCAGAGCTTCAACAAGTGCGAGGCTAGGACTGCAAATCTTGCAGTGGTGGTTCAGTCTGCACAGATTTTCTGCCAAAGGCAGGTGTGTGTTTCCCATCCAGGGCCATCCTTGTGCATCCCGGAAGCATTTCATGCAGAGCAGCGTTCAAAGTGTTGAAAGGTGAACAGCAGAGCCTGTTGCACACCTAGGCTGCTTCTTCTTCCCAGCCTTCTTGGATCTTTAGGGTTACAGACCCATGAAAGCTCTTTTCTTTCTTTCGCTTCTTGTCTGGCTGACTTTCAATCTCCTCGCCACAGCTCTGCTTTCTCTTCCTCTTTGCTTGCGAGCCTTACTCTGAGCCTTCTGCAGAGACAGGAGCATGTGAGAATTATCACTAATCAAATGATTAAACAGTGATTAAGTTGCTGCCTAAAACTGAGAGGCAAGATGTTGCTTTAGGTCTCCAGAGGTTTGGGTTTTATTTTTTGGGTAAAGGGTAACTTGTGTTATCCCCATGACCCAGGGAGGAAGACAATTCGCTGCATGGTGGAAAGAAGACTCCGCTCTTCCCTTATCATACAATCATACAATCAATAAGGTTGGAAGAGACCTCAAGGATCATCAGTCCAAACTTTCATCCAAGACCTCATGACTACTAAACCATGGCACCAAGTCCAACGTCCAGTCCCCTCTTGAACACTCCAGGGATGGTGACTCCACCACCTCCCGGGCAGCACATTCCAATGGCTAACAACTGTCTTAGTGAAGAACTTTCCCTTCACCTCCAGCCTAAACTTCCACTGGTGCAGCTTGAGAATGTGTTCTCTTGTTCTGGTGCTGATTGCCTAGGAGAAGAGACCAACCCCTCCTGGTTACAACCTCCCTTCAGGTAGTTGTAGACAGGAATAAAGTCTCCCTGAGCCTCCTCTTCTCCAGGCTAAGCAACCTCAGCTCCCTCAACCTCTCCTCACAGGACTGTGCTCCAGACCCTTCCCCAGCCTCATTGCCCTTCTCTGGACATGTTCAAGTGTCTCAATGTCCTTCTTAAATCGAGGAGCCCAGAACTATCTTCTTGTCTTGCCAATCTGAAGCATGTCTGGCTCCATGTTTGGTTGCTTTCACTCTCCCCCTGTATGGAGCCCTCAGACCTTATGCCTCTTCCCTGCCATATGTTTCTGGGCAACTGAGGCCAAAACTGTTCAAGGAGAAGCTACTACCCTGGAGGGCTGCCTGAGCCTAGTCTCACCAGAAGAATTACTGGAAAAATCTCCACCAATGTGCTTATCAGATTCGAGCTTCCATTAGCACTTTGAAGTATCTGCCTCGCTCAGAACTGGGTTCTGTTTGTTGATGTTTCTCTTGTGGTTAGAGAAGTTTTTGGCAGGTATCAGCCAAGCTTTGGGGGAAACGTTTCAGAAGCTTCTAGCCAGATACACATTAATATGTCTAAACCTGCTGCTTTGGGGCTTTTTCCAGGAGGAAACTGATAATGACTTTTGCATTCAGCAAGGCAGCGTGTGGGCTGAGGATATGGGGCTTTCCCTTCAGGTTTTATTCCCACAGATTATATTTTCCTCCATCTCTAACTTGCAAGCTGATATGCTGCTAACTGTATTGAGATTGCTGTGGTTTGCTCCAAGCTGTGCTTGACCTGAAGTATGCAGCTGGGCCTCCTGGTTTTCCCCTGTCAAGCCCATCAGGGACTGCCAGCATGGGTTCCAGCTGCAAGGTTAAAGCTGTGAGTGAGATCAGAAACTTCTTCACAAGACAAATGCAAGGCCTACCCAAAGACTAACCTACCCATGCTTAATGAACACCATCACATAAAACTTTCTCCGCTTCATGAAACCGTTTTTGGGGGTCCAGCTGGTAAAAAGAACCTTCACCAGACATAAAAATGAGAGAGAGAAGAAAAGCAACTCAAGAACAAAAGTAGTTGAGATGAATCCCACACAAGCTGTCTCAACCTGAGCAATGTACAACTCTCCAAAAGACAAGCTGCATCCTAAGATGGAGAAGAGGAGGCTCAGGGGAGACCTTATTGCTGTCTACAGCTACCTGAAGGGAGGTTGTAGCCAGGTGGGGGTTGGTCTCTTCTCCCAGGCAACCAGCACCAGAACAAGAGGACACAGTCTCAAGCTGGACCAGGGGAAGTTTAAGCTCGAGATGAGGAGAAAGTTCTTCCCAGAAAGAGTAATTGGCCACTGGAATGTGCTGCTCAGGGAGGCGGTGGAGTCATCGTCCCTGGAGGTGTTCAAGAGGGGACTGGACATGGTAGTTAGAGCCATGGTTTAGTCATGAGGTGTTGAGTGATAGGTTGGACTTGATGATCTCTGAGGTCTTTTCCAACCTTTTTGATTCTATGATTCTAAGGTACCTTGAAACCAGGCTGCAGGGTGGTGAATGCAGGCACGTTACTCCATTTGATAGAAATCCAGAGTCATGCTTCCTGGAGAACCCAGTGCAGGATCCTTGCCCATTCTGAAATGAACATGCTCAAATGCCTCTGTAATTTAGGAAGATCTAGGTCCTGACTGTCTCTGGCTATCCACAAAACTCTTGCCTTCAGGATAAAGCAAGTAAGTGCCATTTGTCTCTGAAACAGTCTTCCATTCCCACAGAGCAGTGATGGCCCTTGGAATCAGAGCCAGGCAATTTGGGAGGTGTGTGGAAGGGACCAAAGCAAAACACTTCTTGCAGCTGCTCTCAGCCAAAGGTTGGTTGAGGATGCGGCAAATCTATTCAGTGCCCAGTGACAGGACGAAGGGCAAATGGGCACAAAGTGGAACACAGGAGGTTCCAATCCGAGTATGAGGAAAAATTGTTCACTTTGAAGGCATCAGAGCCCTGGAGCAAGCTGCCCAGAGAGGTTGTGGAGCCTCCTTCTCTGGAGACTCCTGGCCACGGTGCTCCTGGGCAGCCTGTGCTGGGTGTCCCTGCTTTAGCAGGGCGTGTTGGACTGGATGATCTCCAGAGGTCCCTGCCAACCCCAACTATGTGGCTCAGACTGCCTTGAAGTGTGAACATCTGATATGTTCTAGAAATCACTAGCACAGAAGAACTCCAATGCATAAACAAATCCATCCCACTTCTCTGACAGGCTGTTTTCACTGAACTTTTGTAGCTATTTGAAGTTCAGCCCATTCTTGGAAGCAGTATTAAATCTTCTCTAATTCACCACAGCGTCTTCACTGCACAATGCTGTTTGCAGCAGGTTTGATGGTACTGCTACTACAAACAGCTGATGAAATAATCTGCACAGGTTCCCCTTCTTCAGGTTTGGAACAACCTCTGGTTATTCCACTCAGATTTATTTCTGTGACTGGATTTCTCTAGCAGTTCCATTTCCCATCAAGCAGAGCTTTTACACACCCCATTACCAACAGAGGGCTAGTTATGCTGCAGAAGGAAAGGCATACATTTATTGAACTATCATTACCAAAAGCCATTCAGTCCACCTCTTCAGTCTTTTTAGCATCTGTCTTTACTGAAGTTCCATTAATTCACAGTCTGTCATCCTTTTATTTTCCCTAATCCTTCTGCTGGCTGTGGAGGGGTTTAGCATTCACCACCAGACTGGATTGTTAGTGCACCATCTTTTCACTGGTTTCAACATCCCCCCACTCCCCCCACCTCAGAGATGCTCTGGAGGATATTTCCACTAAGGGATTCCATTAGTATTGACGGTTGCCCACATCAAATGTTGACTGTGCACTGTCAGATCTAATCATGTGTTTGCTTGAACAAGGTCCATTATTGTCTCTGCTTGTGTTGCAAAGAGCCAGCTTAAGAAGGTTTCTCACTTCACAGATTATTGAGTCTTTTTGATGAACTGTAAGCTTTTAATTATTAAGAAGCTTGGTGAATTCTGAATGGTACAAGAGAAAAGCTTCTCAGTCAGGGCTTTGGACTCTGACTTGCTCCAGCATCTCCTGCCTGCCCTGTGGAGCAAGTCTGAAGACACAAGAAATAGAAGCATCAATAATTGTCTGTGTAATACATACACACACATACATGGAGAGAGATCCCTGAAGCACCAACTAAAGCAGTGTGAGCTTAGGCAATGCAGTGTGACAAATTTACACGTGCACACTTGCTTTAAACACTTTTCTGGACAGATTCAGCCCTGCTGAGCGCCATCTCCAGCATGTTAAAGTGCTTGTTAAGATTGCATGTAGCCCCCTGGTGATTGTGTTGATGGATGATAGCTTTCCACTGTGGGAAGAGATCGAGTGCCTAGGGCTGATTCTTTCATGTGTTAGCTTTTTCCCTTCTCTGTCCATGAAGTTGTGTTCATATGTCAGTATCTTAGCAACGCCAGACAGTCTGATTCAAGCAAGCTCACTGTTTCCTCCCTGAGAAATTAAAGCAATGATGACATTCCAGTTTAATCTTCTACTCCATTGTCTTTTGGGGTATAGAAGAACAATTTATTTAGCGCTGTGCACTGCAAAGCAACAGCTCCAGGAGCAATCAGCCCAGAAAGGGTCTGAATAACGTTGCTGTGACAGGGTGAGTAATCATTAAATCAGAAATACAGCACCAGTAACACACAGCTCTTTGGCAGACTGGAAAGCTTGAAATCTAAGTGTTTAAATGTCCTAAAATTAGGGACCACCAACAATGTAACCTGCAGCTGGATGAAATATAGCCCAATATCCTCAAGTGCATCTGCAAGAAATTAAAAGCTCTTGGAAATGATGTATTACTCGGACTACAGTTGGAGAGAAACAATCTCTGTGGGAGATTATACCTGAACAGCAGTAGGACTTCAGCCACGTTTGGCAAAGTACCATTTGAATTGCCTGGAAGACAGCATTCAGATACACCTCTGCACAGACATTCTGCTTAAGCAAAGATTAGAAACCAAGTATAAGGCTCTACCTCCTTCTGACACTGTTGGCTCATCCGTTAGGGATACCTCCTGCTGTGTGGAAAGGCTCTGCTAAAGTTAAATGGAAGACTTATTTCAACTGCTTGCCCTAGCTGTCAATCTAAATGTTTAGCATTAGAGGGGGAAAAAAGAGAGAGTTGAGTGGCACAGCTAGGAAAGTTTGCATTTAAGGTCCTGCTTTAAAAAAGTTTTCCCCCTATCTCTTTGTCATCAGTACCCACAAGTTGAAGGTTATACTGTAAGGTAGGCATTGAGAGCCCAGTTTTGCAACCCTCATTTACCAGAGCAGTCCTGGGGAAGCAAATTGAGAGATCACTTAGTACAATGCCACCCTGCAAAAGCAGGGTCACCCAGAGCAGGTTGCCCAGGGCCACCAGGAAGTATTGCCATGGGTGTGTTTCTCATCACGAGTATCCTGAAACCAGGTGTTAATTTTGAGGACTGAAGCCAGAAGTGCTGAAGTAGCCTAGACTTCAGGAGTGCCTTCTTCAACTAGATTAACCGTGGGAAGACCTGTGTTTTATTGCTTCCTTTTGAGGTAACCATCCTCAGATGTTCAAAGAGCACAGACACTTTCATTAAGGGCATTCACACTCCTTTGCAAAGCTCTTTTGGGGCCGCAATAGTTTCACAACACAGGATATTGGAGACAACACTTTGGAGCCTTGAAGTGTTCTTGACCCTCAGTCCCAGCCCATGACATGCAAATCCTCAGGACATAGGAACTTCTACCAGGAAAACACCAATTTTGCCCTCCAAAAGAACAGTGTAAGACTCAATCTCTGTGCCATGCCCAACACTTGCTGTTTGTTTTGCGGGGTTAGTTTTCAGGTGGATGAGCTCCCTGGCCCAGCTCCCTGCATGGCTTCACTTGTACTGTTGGCACGGAGGTGGTGGAAACACATAGCTGGGAACAGCTTGTTGCAGGGAGTGCAGGCAAGTTTGGGCTTGCACCAAGCGAAAGAGCTCAAGTGGGCAGCACCATACTGGGACATAAAACTGCTTTAACTGTCTCAGTTCATTGCCCCAGTTTGCAGGAGAGCTGAGCTGTGATTGTCAGAAAGGAGGCACCTTTGTCTTCCCCGTTGTGCCACGAATAGCTGTGCTGGGGCAACTTGGGGAAGAAGAAAGTGGGGCCAGAAATGAGCAGTCGTGGGTGGAAACAGAGGAGCAGCTGATTGCCACCAAACTACTGAGCAACTGATAGCACTCAATGTCATTTCTGAGGCTTTCTGCAGTGCTGGAAGTAAGAGAATATTTTATCTTGTTTTGGGTGGACAGGAAATCTGTGAATAAATGTGACAGCTCTGAGAGGTGCCTCTGTAAACCAGCGTGGTGCTAAAATGAAGTTCTGCTTAGCTGAGAGGATTTTACCACCACAACCCTGGAAGAGTGTTAGAATCCATCAGCAATTAAACCTCTCAGGCAATATATAATAGACTTTTAAAGGAGACTCTCCAGAAAGCTGTGAAATGCCTCGTGCTTACACAGCCATCTCTTCCTTTGTAAATTGAATGAGTGTTTCACTCCAGTGGATATTTCCAGTTCACATCTGAATGCTGCTCAAATTTATTAGCAATTTTATTCACTTCACAGACTTGAAGATTTTTCCATTTAAGACCAGAAATGATAAGCAGGTCATTGATTAACATCTCTTTATCTTGGACCTCTAAACTTTCCTTCATGCTAAGCTAACCAATTTATTGATTGAAGCGTAGGCTGTGCTTGACACCTGCCACAAACTCCTCAATACTCCCGCAGTTCGGTGTCTCCCTATTTTATCCTCACCACTGCAGTTTCCTGACTGTTACCAGCAGATTTTTCTGCTTCTCCAGATTTTTTTGCAGCACTCTCTAACTGCTCTGCACAGCTTCAGTGCATTTCTCCTGTGCTGGAGGGCTGGGCATTCCCTAAGCTGCAATGCCAGCGTGCCGTGGTTCAGATTCTCCACAGCCTTGGAGTTCAGTTACCAGCAGGATCACATTTAACTCCCAAGCTGTTTGCAATCCAAACAAAAGGATTTCTCTGTACACCATCCAAAACTGACAAAGTTATAAGTGCTTAAGCTTTCTGCACCAAGATCAAATAAAAAGAAAGAAAAAAAAAAGAGAATGTATCTCCCTCCTCCTATTTCCTTTGGTTGCAATCTTCTGCATACCACACAGCTTAGGTTCTATCTACAGAACCTCTTTTTAGGTATCACATAAAGCTTTTACAGATAAGCTCACTCTTCTAATCTTCTAAGGGCTCCATGCAAATTCAGCCTTTTCCTTTCTAAACTTCTTAATTTCTCACTTAGTCAGAAGATATTTCTACACTTGACTTCTTAAAAGACTTTTTCATTTCCTCAGAGACATGCTCCTAACTGGCCTATTAACAAATCTCTGACTCGACAAGGTAGTAGAATTCTACCTTTTCCCATTACCCTAAACTAGGTTTGACGGTGCCTGCAAAATGGCACAAGGCACGTTAAAACTTTTGCAGTTAGCCAAGTGCAAATTAGATTTATGAACACTGTGTCTGTTCAAATTTGTTCCAAACGTTTTGGCAAACCAGTTTGGTATCAGATGAAGCAGCAGGTGCCTACACCAGAATTCCCTAGACCACCCACAGGTCCTTTCAGGACCCTTCTCATTCCCTTCCCACTCCTTGACTCTCACAGCACCTGGCTGTGGCTGCTCTTCTGCAAATGCAGGCTTGGACCACGTTCTTTCCTCCTGGAGGCTCATCAGTGCCAGCTTGCTTTCTCTGCCACACTTTGCATGCCACTTTGCATCTATCTTTCACCTTGGATGCCCCCTCTTGGAGCGGGCTTTTCTGCTTTTCCTTAGGCCTTTCCCTGAATCGCAGGTATTGTGTTTAACAGTCTTGGCATCGCCACTAAGCCAGAACCAAGCACAGAGCCAGATTTGCCGTGGGCAGCATTCCCTGGATGCACCTCGGTGCACTGAGATGCTCATGGGAGCGAGCAGGCAGGAGGGCAAAGCAGCATCTCCTGCTGGCTGAACATCTCAGTCTCAGCACTAAGCAGACCTGGAGCGCATTCCCGACCTTCTGAGCGGGCAGGGAGATGCAGGAGCAGGGGGCAGCTACCCCAGACCCGCAGCCGCTCAGTTGTGCGTGTCCCTCGGCCGCCTGGTAAGAGATACAGCAGAATAACCCCGAATCACATATTTTGTCACGGGGAGTGAAGGAGAGCTCACTCTATCTAACGTCCGCCGTCGGGAGCGGAGGAATGCCCCCAGCCGGCTGCCGAAACACCCCCTAACCCCGAGCGCTGCCGAGGGCAGTGGGCGGCGGGACATGCTCAGTGCAAGCGCCGGGCCCCGCCTCCCCCTGACCCGGATACAGACGGCGCTGCCTCGCCGCCGGCCCGCTGAGGAGCGTGGAGCCGGCCCGGCCCCGCAGCGGAGCGCCCCGGCGTGCCATGGGGCTGTGGTGAGCGCCCGGCACCGCCACCCGCCCGATCCTCCGTGCCCCCCTGCCCCGCGGCCATGGCCCCCATGGGGATCCGTCTGTCGCCGCTCGGCATGGCTGTGTTCTGCCTGCTGGGACTGGGCGTCCTCTACCATCTCTACTCCGGTTTCCTGGCCGGCCGCTTCGCCTTCTTCATGCTGAGCGAGCCGGCGGCCGGTGGGCCCGAAACCCCCGCGGATCCGTGCCCGGCGGCGCCGTGGACCTGCGGGAGCTGCTGGCCGTGTCCGTCCTGGCCGCCGTCAGGGGCGGCGAGGAGGTGAAGCGCGTCCGCGAAGGCAACGTCCTCAACGCCAAGGCGAAAGGGAAGACGAGGGAAGGGGCCGAGGAACAGCTGACGAGCGGCGATCTCCTCTCCAACCGCAGGATGTTCTACTTGCTGAAAAGCGCCTTCCCCGCCGTGCAGGTGGGTGCCGGGCTCCCTCTGGGCTGCTCTTACCGGCCGGAGGGTGCTGAAGTGCCGGGCACCCGCGGGGCTCGCCCGCTGGCGGGGGCACACGTGTCACTTCTCCGTGTCTCTGCGAAACCCGGCCCTCGTTTTGCATTCCTCCTGCCCCTCTTGGTGGTTTTGTGGCAGTGCCACCTCACGCTTGCAGCCGTGGGTGTTGGGTTGCAGGGGGAAGGAGCTGGATCGTGTGTAAGCGAAGCCAGGAGAGCTGAAGCGATGTGTTTGAAACGATCCGGGTGTAAGGTGGGGAGAAACAGCCCGGTGCAGGCGCTGTGGACGATGTGCTCTGTGGTTATGGATCAATGTAATTCCGTAGCACAATTGTGCACGTATTTGTGGTGCTGAAATCAGCAGTGATGTTTTCTCAACCATCCTTCCAGCCAGTTGTCCTCCCTGCCTTAAGTTTATAGGGAGAGCCAGGAACGGGGAGAAGGCTTTGAGAATTTGAGGTTCTTGGCTCTAGTGACTTCGGGACATAAGTTAACAGCTGTGTCACACCGTGGATCTCTGGAGCAAAGTGAATTTGCTCTTGTGCACTTTTTCCTGCTCTCATTTAGTTCCACAATCTGGGTCCAACACTTCAGCTCACACCCAAACCAGAACTATATCTTGAGTGTTTCTGGGGTTTGGTGGCTTCGTTCCACTTTCACTGTAGTAAAAGGGAACTTCTCAGTTTCTTGGTGTTCAATTCCTCAAGCTTTTTACAGTCATTTGAAACAGACAACCCTGCAGTTGGATTTCAGAGGTGATGATTGCATGCTTTTGCTGGACAGGTTGAGAGAAAAAGTAGTGTCATTAAGTTTGGGGTTGTTTTTTTTTGCTTAAGTTCACTTATTACTCAATGGGTTTTCAGTGGTTGGTTTGGCAGTTCCTGAAAGTGGTGGAGTTTTTGCTCTTCTAATTTTGTTTAAAAGCCTTTTAGAGGATTGATTGAGTATCAAAACTAAAGGAAACACCAAATTCTTCAATATTTAAAACAGACTTGAGATGTGATCTGTCTTCCTCGACAGGAAGATTCTGTGAAGGATGATGTGAACACAGAAGGTTGTGTTCTGAAGATTGCTGGGCTGTCTGTCGGTAGCAAGCCACCTTTGCAGGCTCTATGTTAAATGAAGAAGTATTGTCCACTGTTCTCTTTTGCTGTTGAGTTGTCCTCATGGGGCTTGGCATTACTGGAATGTGTCCAGAAACCTGCGTGCTTTCTCCCCTTCCACACATGGAGGGAGTTCCTTAGTTGAACTGCAAGAAAGTCCTTTGTGCTTCTTGAGAAGGTTGAGAGTTCAGTTTGGGCTTGAAGAGCTCAGTAACTGTAGGACCTGTTCTGTGGCCATGTGCATAAACTCTGCTCTGGTGCCTGGGATGTGTAGCAGTGACAGCCTGACTTGTTCCTCTGGTGGCCTTAACTTTGAATATCTACTCTTAAAACTTTGCTGCTCCATTTAATTTATCCAGTTGTGCTGCTAGTCTTGAAAAATAGATGGCCTTTTCTGAGGTGCAGATGAGTTCTCAGACATGGTGTGAAGATAAACGTGTGTTATGTCAGTGGAACTGGAAAAAAACAGCAGGCATCTCTCCCTCTTCCCCCTCCCATCTCCTTCTCCCCCATCCCCTCTGTCTCTCCCGCACCCCATCTCCCTCTCCTCCCTCCCCAATGACTGAGCTTGAGCATTGGGGTCGACTAGGAAGAGTTTGTCTGGCAAATCTTTCAGCTGATGGGGAGTTATTCAATCTGACAGATCAGCTCAGGGGTATTTAGTATTCCAAGTATGTGATCTGGATAATGACAGCTTATCTCATGCAGTGTTCAACAAATATCCGTGGAGCTGCGTGTACTGATCAGACATGCTGTCTCTTAGTGTCTGCACTGCGATGAAGATGTATTCAGAAACCTTTGGCCATACCTAACTGAGAACTTCAGTGTGATACATCCATGTGGCACTATGTATGCACTTCTCAGGTGTGAGGACAAGGTCTCATCTCTCAGCCTGCAAATCCTTCAGCACAATGCATCTAAAATTGCTACTGTTTCATAGACCTGCTGGAGTTCTGGTGCAAATATGAGGATTATAGAGGATTTCCTGAGACACCTTTCATGGGAGGCAATAACATCTGTGTCTTGTATGAAGCTTCATACTTTATATTGTCGTAGTTTATATCTTTAGCCTCGCTTTCATGAATAACTTCAGAAAAAAAGTCATTACTGAAGTGAAACAAACCAGCTCTTCTCATCATGCTAGGGGAGGTGCTGCTAACAAAAGCTGTCAAACTAAAACTGAAAGAATTCCAAGTGTAAACCTATGCAAAATGCTGCTTTCATAGAATCATAGAGTGTTGGAGGTTGGAAGGGACCTCCAGAGATCATCAGGTCCAGCCCCCCTGCCAAAGCAGGATCACCTAGGGCAGGTCACACAGGAACATGTCCAAGCTGACTTTGAAAGTCTCCAGAGAAGAAGGGCTTTTCTCATGTTGTGGGGTCCTGGAGCCTCACACAGGGGTAGCTCAGCATTTAAGCTGGTGTCAAATGTTGTAGCCAGGAAGAAAAACCAAACCAGCGTGAAACCTTGTGTCAAAATGTGCCTATAATGCAAAGGAAGTGTTCTGTTAATTGTCCTCTAAGAATAGCTGTGGCTTTCCAGTGTTTAAAAACAATCAGGAGGAGAAGTCTGAAATCAACTTCAGCCAGTGAGCAGCTTTGAGTTCCCTGTATTGTGCTGCTGGGCATAAGGGAAAATGTGCAAACAGTCTGGCTGGAGCAGAATGAATGAACAGTTAGGCTTTTCCCTTACAAAACCTGAAATAAAGCTGCCAAGTCTCTCCCAATCCTGACAGTTGTGATTTATATGGAAAAAAACCCCACCAAACAAAAAACTTTCAAAATCTGAGGGGAGGAAGAAAGAAAAAAACAAACAACCCATAGAAAATGTTTTGCTTTGTCTATTCTTTTGAGTGAAGGCATTGTTTGTACAGAGGAACTCCACTGTTACATCACCTGCTCTACTTGATATAAATAGCTAAATGTGCATCAGTTCAGAGCTTCTCACAGCTAGGTTAGGTAAGACCAAAGAGGAGCAGACCAGCTCTGTGTTACCACTGTGTAGGAGATCAGTGGTGTTGAGTGGTGGTGTTACATGGCACAGAAACAGACGTGAGAAAGATAAGGGAAGAAGGAGTAAATAAGTTTGCTTCTAACTCAGGTATTACCCAGTGCTGTCTGATCACTCAGCAGCCAGCAGTGAGTATTGGCAGGTGCCCTCTGTGAAGTGTGTTTGTGCAGCTGATTTTTAACGTGCATGTAATGCTGAAATGCATGCAGTGGTTCTTCTGAGAAGCTCCTCAGCTGCAGTTACAGGCTTGAGGTGTTTACAGCTCCTGCACTGCCAATGTGTTGTCCTCATCTGTTTGCCATGCTGAGAACGAATTAAAGCTCTGATCCAGCTCTGATCATCCCTTCTGCTCCTTTTCAGTGTTCTGTGTGTTTATCTTTTCGGGGTTATTTCGCTGCTTTCCTGGTTGGTTCTCCCTGCAAGCCAACTCACTGCTCATGCTAGCACAGCAGTGGTGACATAAGGACTGGGCTGGGAATCAGGTGAGGGGATTAAAGAGACTTTGGAGCCAGCCCAGCTGCTGGGGGGAGTGGGGGGTGGAGAGGCAGCGTTTCCAAATCCAGTTAGAGGCTGGCCAGAAGCTTCACTGTTTGAAGAGATGATCTCATAATACTGGGGTTTCAGCAGCATTACCTGGTGGAAGAGTTTCTCTCTCAGTGCCATGCATCAGGGCCTTCCATTTTTCCAGCACTGCTTGTCCAGGGGTCAGTGTCAGGAGCTTGGTACCTGAATGTAACCCAGGGGAAAATGTAAAATACAGGTTCTTTTGGATTGGCCTGGTTCACTTCACATTGGGGCCCTATCTCCAGCCTGCATCAATATCTCTGAAGGAGCAGCCTTGCTTGCTCACAAAGGCAGGAGCAATTGACAGAGAAAACGAGTTCCTTAAACCAGCACTTTGGCCACTTTCTGTCCTCTGACTATGAAAAAGCCAATTTTGAAGTGACCCACACAATTCTGCTGCTTTACTTTTGCACTCTAGCAGTGTTGTTCACACAGGATGCAGACCTCAGCCTTATTTACCACAATGAATTCTGCCCTGTACGCTCATTTGGGCTGCTCAGGGGGTGGTGGAGTCGCCATCACTGGTGGTGTTTAGGAAGAGATTGGATGGGATGCTTGGTGCCATGGTTTAGTTGATTAGATAGTGTTGGATGGTGGGTTGGACTCCATGATGTCAAAGGTCTCTTCCAACCTGGTTTATTCTAGTCTAGTCTAGTCTAGTCTGGTCTATGCTATTCTATTCTATTTTATTCTATTTTCAGCTGTTTGGACTTATTTTTGACCAGTGCATTGATTTATGTTCTACAGTTACACCAACTATATGTTGCCTTGTGCTGGAAATCAAGACTTCCTCTGCCTCAGTCTCTCTCTTCCAGCATCTTTTTATCAGTCTTGCCACTGCCCTGAATCAGAACATTCTTCCATCTCTTTCTCAGATGATAAATACCTCATTTCAGGCTTGTGCATGATAAGGCTGGAATCTGGCTTCAGCTTTGAAATGGAAATTTAAGAACATGTCAGTTGTACATTTAATGAGATTTTCTTCTAAATTAATTCCACTTTTGGAAGATTAATGTCTCCAAGCCCTCCCATCTATTTTTTTTTTTAACCAAGCTACCTGGAGTACTTTCTAGACTTGAAACCTGCTCTGTTTACAGCCTTCTGACCACAGTGCCAGCTCTCAGAAAACTGGGATTTGATCTGAGATGGCAAGCTCTGCAGCTGAGACTGGTTATCATAGAATCATAGAATCAGTCAGGGTTGGAAGGGACCACAAGGATCAGCTAGTTCCAACCCCCTGCCACGGGTAGGGACACCCCACACTAGGTCAGGCTGGCCAGAGCCTCATCCAACCTGGTCTTGAACACCTCCAGGGACAGGGCCCCAACCACCTCCCTGCACAACCCATTCCAGGGCCTCACCACTCTCACGGCGAAGAACTTCCTCCTCACATCCAGCCTGAATCTCCCCACTTCCAGCTTCATTCCATTCCCCCTAGTCCTATCACTACCTGATATCCTGAGGAGCAGCTGGGTTAAAGAAGGAGGAGGTTTAAACCCCAAAATGCTGCTTGAACTTCAGAAGGATTTCAGTGCTTTGCTGAATGAAGTTCACCAATCTGCTTTGCCTCTTCATGTTGTGAGAATGGCATCCTCAGGTCTTTGGGGGTTTTATTAACATTCAATTAACATTCTTCTGACCCAGATGATCTTGGCAGCTGCCAGCAGGTTTCTGAGTAAAGCAGAAAAAAGAAAGTGTGAATGTGAGTCTGACATCTCAGTGGTAGGTGTTGTCTGGAGCTGGGTCTCTTAACGTGGGTTTTAACTGATGCTAGCTGACTTTTGCTAGCTCTCTACATAAAATGAAATTAAAGGCTGTAGTGAGTTATGGGAAGGAGTTCTGTGATTATCTTTTCAGATGTAAGTACAAGTAGTTCGTTTGACTTGTGTGTGTACCGGGGGGTGGTAGTTAATCTGTCAGCTGAGCATCTGGAGATCTGAGTTCAATTGTAGTGTAGCCACTCACAAGCAGCCCAAGTTTGCCTTGGTGTTATTTAATGTATTGGTAGGCTTCTCATCTGGCCTTACTTGGATGTGTTCCTAAGATGGAAAGGAGTGTTGCAACTCTCGTGACAAGCAAGTCATCCCTTTCTTCTCACTAGGCTTGAATCTGTAACAGAGCTGTACCAGAGAGTTTTGCCCTCTGCTGAAAGCAGTTTTGTGAGCCAAGGAATGAGTCACTTTCTTCCCAGTGAAAACTCCTGCTCACTGCCCCCAAATTCAAAAGTCCAGAGGGATCAAGAGTGGTCCTGGCTGCAAAAGAGCCAAGTCTTGGTGTGAACTTTAGCTCCTGTAGCAGATTCTGAAGCCCTGTTTCATAACCAGTTTCATACTTCCCTGGGTTGTTGGCAACGCGCTGACCCCTCCACGCTCTCCTGTTGGGCATATTTATCCATCCTGGCTTGTTGAGTGGGTGCTTACCATCAGAGGTTTTGGCATCTGATTCCTTCACACAATTTCTGTATGCAGAGATGCTGTGAGAAGGTGAGACAGCTTTCACCTCTGATACATTTCAGGGAAAAGACAGGGAGAAGCTGAGCAAACGGAGGTGAAGCAGTCTGGTTTGCAGTGCAGCGGGCATCAGGGCACGTAGGCTTCTTCAGAGCAGCACAACAGCAGTGGTTAGAAGGGGGAAGGCTTGGCCCATGACCAGGGGAAAGCTGAAAGGCTGCTGGTTAAACTGCTGTCCCTTGAGTTGTGACTTCTCTGAAGCACAGTCTGATGCAGCCACCTCAGGTCAGTACACCTTCAAGGTGTCTACTCCTGAGCATCCTCTTGCTGATTGCTCTGGACATGAATCCAGAGGATGCATAGGGTGATAAAATATCTTCCACTGTCCACAGGGAACATCTGTCAGTCAGCCTGTAAGAAGATATCAGAATAGCTCCCTGTTGGTTTATTTTCTGTAAATGTTTGCATTTGCTTATTTGCTTCTGTCCTGCCTTTCCTGTCCCCCATCTCCTGTCCGGTGAACGCAATGGTGAAGTCAAGTTTGAATCTTGGGTGTGTGTAATGCTTGCACTGTGTAATCACAGATGAAGTGGCTGTTGTCTGGCAAGCAGTCAGTGCCCTAACAAAACAGCTAAACAAAGTCAAACATCTATTAATGTTTTACCAACACTGCCCTTTGCAGGCTGTTTTCTCTGGGCCTCCAGGCTCGTCATTTTCATGGTCCCATTCAAATCAATAGATTTATCCATTGACTCATAGAATGATGGAGTGGTTTGGGTTGGAAGGGACCTTCTAGAGGTCATCTAGTCCAACCCCTGCTCTGCAATAAACAGGGAGACATCTTTAACTAGAGCAGGTTGCACAGAGCCCTATCCAACCTCACCTGGAATGGATCCAGGGGTGGGACATCTCCCAACTCTGAGCAAACCTGTTCCACTCTCTGTCCCTGAAACGCAATCCATGGAATATTCTTACATTCCTGTCCTGACTAGGAAGTGTGCTCTATTCTTGGTACCTAAAGTCTGGGGTGGTTTTGTTCTGGTTTGTATTTACCTTGAGTAGCCTAATTAATATTTTTTTCTTTATAAAACAGGGTCACTGCTACAAAACTTGAACTAGGTAGGAGGTTATCTTCTGCAAACAACAGCTTTCAGGTAGTTTCAGTCTTTTAACTTCAGTGTGCTGTAACAAGCAGCTTAACAAGGCTTTCTTCCTCAAAAGGAGGAACTTCTAACCTCCTTAAAACCTCTTTGGACACCTCTTCCTTCTGTTGAGGCAGTGTGGGTTATTTCATGGTGGTGTAGTGGAACTTAAACAGCCCAGGGGCTGTGTTGAGGCTGCCAAGTCTGTGGCTCTAGTCATCCTGACTTGCAGGACTGCTTTCCCTAGGGGAAACCACAGCCCTCAGGCTTATTGTAGAGTGACAGATGTTTAATTTGTACATGTCACAGCAACTTCAAGGACTCCATGTTTGGCATGCAGTGCTTCATATGCTGGTTTTATGTGAGAAGACAGCTGTGATGAATGGCTGGGGTTTGCTGCAGTTCTACTTGCTTCTTACTTTGGATTCTTCTGGAGAAGAGGGCCTTTAATCCTTTGCTAATAATCTGTGATGCTTGAGGTGTGTGATATCTTTTCTTGATGTGAATGATGTAAAAGTCCTGCTGATTCAAGCAGTCTGATCCTTTATTTTCATTGTCTCTCAGTGTTGCTTGCCTACAACATCTGTAATAACAAGTTGGTTTGGTCAGAGGGGATTTATCTGCTGTAGCAGTCACAGAACCATAGAATTATGGAATGGCTTGGGTTGGAATGGACCTCCAGAGCTCATCTAGTCCAACCCTCCTGCAGTCAGCAGAGGTATCCTCCTCTAAATCAGGTTGTCAGAGCCTTGTCCATCCTCACCTTGAATATCTCCAGGGATGGGGCCTCAACTACCTCCCTGGGCAACCTATTGCAGTGTTCCAGCACCCTTAGGCTGCAGAACTTGTTCCTAACATCCAATCTAAATCTGCTCTGCTCTCCTTTCATTTCAAACCACTGCCCTTCATCCTGTCACTGCAGGCCTTTGTAAACAGTCCCTTTCCAGCTGCCTTGTAGCCCCCTTCAGGTACTGGAAGGGTGCTCTTAGGTCTCCTTGGAGCCTTCTCTTCTGCAAGCTGAACACCCCCAGCTCCCTCAGCCTGTCCTCATAGCAGAGTTGTTCCAGCCCCTGATCATTTTCATGGCCCTCCTCTGGATCTGCTCCATCAGGTCCATGTCCTTCCTGTGTTGAGGGCTCCAGAGCTGGAGATTTCCCCAGCAGTTATGTGATGTTTTGTAACAGAACATTGTGTGCAGTGTTTTGTCACAGCTGCATCTCTTGCCACCCAAAACTTCCTCATTACTGCAGTCCCACTGATGTTGTGTTGGGTTGTGCAGCACATTCTTTTATCCTACAGATAGGGACTGGACCAAACTGTTCAGCATGCTGAGATTTCAGCACTCTGGTATAGAGTAAAATTCATTAAGCTGGGCAGCAAGTGACAATAGGCTTAAGTGTGACCTTTAACTGCTGTTTATAAATGTTCCTTATGAGCCTCATTAGATCCTTACCCCAAGCCACCCTACAGACAGCTATGGAATGTTATTGACTTGTTTGTGAAATAACATACATCTGACAGCTGTGTAATTGCTACAGCCTCTTGAACTGCTTAAACTGCTGGTTATAACTCAGTGGCAGGAGCAGGAATATTTGCTAAGGGTTCCTGCTCCCTCAAGTTGTGCCACAGTCTGCAAATTACTTGTTGATAATATATCTGGACATTTCCATGCATCTCCTGATAACTATGACTGGACTATTAAGCCTCGACTGTATCCATGTACCACATGAACTCTCCAAACGTTCTGCTGGTAGTCTTTGAAGCAACTGCATTTACCTTTTCATTGTAAAAACTTTTGTGATTCCTCCTGGGAGAGCCAAAGAAACAGGGTCCAGCTGTGGTGTGCTTCACAGTAAAACTCCAGGTTGTGCTTTTCCATCACTTCTCACCTAACAGGGCTGGGTGACAGAAAGGAGGGGACAGGCTCTTCTCCCTTGCACCCTGCGACAGGACAAGGGGTAATGGATATAAACTACAGCACAGGAGGTTCCACCTCAATGTGAAGAGGAACTTCTTCACTGTGAGGGTCACAGACCACTGGAACAAGCTCCCCAGAGAGGTTGTGGAGTCTCCTTCTCTGGAGACTTTCAAGCCCCATCTGGATGTGTTCCTGTGTGACCTGTGCTGGATTCTATGGTCCTGCTCTGGCAGGGGGTTTGGACTCGATGATCTCTTGAGGTCCCTTCCAACTCCTAACATCCTGTGTGATCCTGTGTGAATAGTAATAACTTGAGACCTGCTGGAAAGTGGCTAATTGATGGACTTCTACCTGGAGGTGAAGGGAGAGAGAGTGGATTCATAGATTCACAGAACGGTATGGCTCAGAAGGGACCTTGAAGGTCATCTATTTCCAACCCCCTGCCACTGGCAGGGACACCTTCCACTAGATGAGGCTGTGGTGAGATACTCCAAAGATGTGAGCAAAGCTCTGATTTTCCACAGCTACTGCATCTGCTGAGTTAATGCAACTACTTTTGTTGTGCTGTCTTCCCCTAGATTAACTCGGAGGAGCGCGTCGACACGGCCGAGCAGGAGCCAGTCTCTTGGGACCGCACTATTCCTGAGGAGATAAAGCAAAAAATACAGCCTAAAGAGGTCCCAGCAGAAAGTGTTACTGTCTGGATCGATCCCTTAGATGCTACACAAGAGTACACAGGTAGCTGATTCTTGCAGGCAAATCCTATGTGCAATCCTGATGTCTGCCTTTTGTGCTGGAGACAAAACAGCCGCCTTGAAGCGTGTTGTGCCAGAGGTAGTGTGGCTTCATTGAACAAACTGCATGGTAAAGTCTGTGCTTAGCAGACTGCAGGCTCTGCTTTGACAGATTCCAGCTCTGAAATCGCTTTGGTGGTCCTTGCAACTGTGGAATTGCTAAATGAAATGGTAATGGTCTATGGATTCTGCTGGGACTGTGCCTTTTCTTTAGCTCAGTCATCCCTGTGGCAGCACTGAATGTCTCAATGTGCTTTTTATTGGTTTGTTTATTTAAAGGGAATGCTGAGTAAATACTCCATTTAACTTGGTATTAAGAATCTGAATGTCAGAATACTAAGAATATTAAGTATTCAACTGCATATTAAAGAACCTTCTGAATATCTCAGAATCCTCCTTGTTTATCTAAAGGGAATATGAAGTATTCTATTTCACTTGACATTAAAAGTCGCTATAGTTTTCCCCAAACCATGCAGTTTCCTTTTTGTCAACTGTTTTTAAACACCCCTTAAGCAGTTCAGAGCAATCCAGCTCAAATTCTTGCAGGATGAACAGGGAAATGGGGATTTTAAAGTGACTATTCCACAGATACAATCACCTTTCCCATTATGTGTTCGTTGGTGTTTGAATTGCTAACTTGGAAGCAATAAGATAGGAGATGAGGCAGGGAGTGGAGAATATTAGGGCACAGATTTCCGTGCAAATACCTGCTGCATAAGACAGAGCTGTTAGCATTAGATCAGGGAGGAGTGTAGGTGACATCTACTGAGCAGGAAGAACGTCTGTGAGACTGAAAAGACTTTAAAGTCATTTGAAACCCACAAGGTTATTTCAGATAAAACAGAGTTACATAATCCTAAGAGGCAGAATGTAGGCTTGCCTTCAAACAAAACATTTCTGTAATGTCAGTTCTGCTTTCTTTGCATGTTCTGGGCATCTGGCTGAAAACCTGCTCCCTCTCTCCTTTTGCCCACAGAGGACCTCCGACAGTACGTCACCACGATGGTTTGCGTGGCTGTGAACGGCAAACCAGTAATAGGAGTGATACACAAACCATTCTCAGCATACACAGGTATGGTCTTGGTCTTCATGCATTCCCAGCACCAGCATCTGCAGTCAGAGTGTTAATCAGCATTTGATGTTGGAGAGAGCAGCTGTAGGTATAAATGAGACAGCAGTACCTGCGGCAAAAGAGTGCTGCTGCCAACCTCAGAGCTAGAGCTGCCGATGTGGTCTGTGCTGCAAAACCACAGAGGAAAATGCTGCCCCTTTTTGTTTGTTCAGCATGGAAATGATGCATTTAAAGCAAACTAGCTGAAAAGATGCTTAAAAATTCAGATCCCTTTAAATCAGAGTGCTTGTAGCAAACCAAAGAAGGTGAGACCTACATATACTGACCAGTCTGGGGTGTGCTTTGCTCAGTCAGCAGAACTTGGGTCTGTGATACTGCACCCAGGAGCTGGTGTTTCAGTGTGGTGTTCACACTGGTTTGCAGGGTGAATAACAAGACTGATGAAAGATCTTGATGGCAACTGACAGGCAGGGCTGTCCAGCATAACCTTAATGATTATCTGACATGCCTTTAGTGACACAACATGAACTAATTAATCCTTCAGTAGGAATAGAATAGAATAGAATAGAATAGAATAGAATAGAATAGAATAGAATAGAATAGAATAGAATAGAATAGAATAGAAATGGAATAGAATAGGAATGGAATAGAATAGGAATAGAATGGGAATAGAATAAGAATGGGAATAGAATAGGAATGGAATGGAATGGAATGGAATGGAATGGAATGGAATGGAATGGAATAGAATAGAATAGAATAGAATAGAATAGAATAGAATAGAATAGAATAGAATAGAATTAACCAGGTTGGTTAATTCTGACCTTCAAGATCATCAAGTCCAACCTATCACCCAACACCATCTAATCAACTAAACCATGGCACCAAGTGCCTCATCCAGTCTCCTCTTAAACCCAGTGATGGTGACTCCACCGCCTCCCTGGGCAGCACATTCCAATGGCCAATCTCTCTTTCTATGAAGAACTTCTTCCTAATATCCAGCCTAAACCTCCCCTGGAACAGCTTGAGACTGTGTCCTCTTGTTCTGGTGCTGGTTGCCTGGGAGAAGAGACCAACCCCCACCTGGCTACAACCTCCCTTCAGGGAGTTGTAGACAGCAATAAGGTCTCCGCTGAGCCTCCTCTTCTCCAGGCTAAGCAACCCCAGCTCCTTCACCCTCTCCTCACAGGGCTGTGCTCCAGACCCCTCCCCAGCTTTGTTGCCCTTCTCTGGACACCTTCCAGCATCTCAATATCTTTCCTAAACTGAGTGGCCCAGAACTGGACACAGGACTCAAGGTGTGGCTTAACCAGTGCTGAGTACAGGGGCAGAATGACTTCCCTGCTCCTGCTGGCTGCACTATTCCTGATGCAGGCCAGGATGCCATTGGCCTTCTTGGCCACCTGGGCACACTGCTGCCTCATGTTCAGCCTACAGCGAGCATGGCTGCAGGTTCAGCAAGGTGTATGCACTTCTGAAAGCTTCCAAGTAGTTCTAATACAGACCTCTTACTATGTGTGTGAAGCAATTTCTGTTCCCATTTTCCCTTAGGCAATACTGACCTCTAGAGTTTTGAAATTATGCAGAAAGCAAGTCTGGAAAAAAACCCCACACTTTGGTATTTCTTCTCTCTTTTTGCCCACTTGATTGTCAATATTTTCTGCTAAATATTTTATTGTCTTAATTTCCAGTCACTGAAGTCTGTGCTGTATTTCAGGATGCTTAAAGAATCTCAGGGGTTTGGGAAGCTATTTTTCTGAGAATCACCATCCAGGTGATGAAATGTACTTGTAAACTTTTCTTATTGTTTTAAGACTAGTCTTGAGATTTTTTTTTTCCCTCCTTGGGAGCCACAGAATGGTTTGAGTTGGAACAGACTTTAAGGATGATCTATTTCTACCATGGGCACCTTCAAGGATGGGACATCCGCAACTTGTCTGGGCAATCTGTTCCACTGCCTCACTACCATATCTTCCTAATATCTCATCTAAACATGCCCTCTTTCAGTTTAAAGCCTCTATGCCTTGTCCTTTCAAGTAACAGTAGACTGTGACATGTTCAGACCTGGCATCATATGAGACACAATGAATCCTTGTCAGTCTCTGTGAGGAGCATGCATTTCCCAAGCTGGAAATGGCAATATCTTGTGAGTAGACTTGTTCCCAATGCTGCTCCACCAGTACAAAACAGTAAAGGGCAGTCAGCACTGTTATTACACATAACTCAGTCTGTTGCCATACAATCTGCCCTCTGCAGGGATGAAATTGCTGGTTACTCTCTCAAATTAATGGTTAGGGATTCCACCTACCAAGCTTGGCTTTGAACCTCACGATGAAACAAGTGGGAGGCAGTGTATTCTAAATCCACTCCTCTGAAGCACACCAACAAATGTTTCCCTTAGTATTGCTGTCCTCCTGAGCTGTTTCCTCCCTCACCATTACTATCCTGCTGAACAGAATGACTCAAGAACACTTTTGCTTTCTGCTTTGAAGCATAGTGGGGCTCATGGATCTCACAGGAAGGTTAAGGAAATAACTGGAAGTATTTCTTGCTCCAAGCCATTCTTCTTCCTTCAGTGGCTTTCCTATGGCAAAGCCTAAATGTTGCTGCTTTGGATTTTCCCTCTTAACTCTGGGTGGTTGGTTTTTGGAAGCACCACACAAGAACAGTCAGGCATGGGGTAATGCCTTGTGCACAAGTGTGCATGGAGGGGGCTCTTCTTCTTCTGCTTGCGTGCACACGCGGCCATGCACCCATCCCTCCTGGCAGCCCCAACTTTCTCTTTTACTGTAGGGATGGAAATTAAATCTAAGGCATCAATTCCATCTTCTCAGCTGAGTATTGTCCAACAGCAGAGTTTGCCTTTTGTGGATGCTAGGGGTGTTTGTGTTTGCCTTGCAGCCTGGGCGATGGTGGAGGGCGGCTCAAACGTCAAGCCTCGCTCCTCTTACAACGAGAAGACTCCAAGGATTATTGTGTCCCGCTCCCATGCAGGCAAAGTTGAGCAGGTTGCACGGCAGACATTTGGGAACAAGACTGTGATAATCCCAGCTGGAGGAGCAGGTTTGCTTCCTTAAGCATCCTATCCACTTTATTGCTTCTGAATGATTTAACAGGATAGAGGTTATTAGACAGAAGGGGATGTAACTGTGGCATCCCCCTCTTACCTTTTGTTCTTTACATCCCTAAGAGAAAGGGATGGACAACAGGGACAGTTTTTCCTGTGTACAGAAACTTGGTTCAGGCTCAGGCTGTTCATAAGTTAAAATACTGGTGAATGAAACCTGGATGATGTTGTGGTCCTTTCATGGAACACACAGATGTACTTGTGGTGTGTGATTGGTCACAGTGCCTCTGTGGAGGGAAAAAAGGGTTGTGTGACCAAATACAGCATCATGGAAGAGTCTGTAGGTTGCTAGTTAACTATTAGTATGCTTAATTAAACAATAGTTTAAGAAAAAGCCATTAAAGTTTGGTACTATTCCTTGCCTTTATGTCAAATGACAAAACTGGTGTCGCTGAAGCCCTTCTTTTTCTGCCTCATATTCAGGCCAAAGAGGATTCAGCTGACTTTATGTAACTTCACACAGTGCTTTTGTGCATGGTACTGACAGAATGCAGATGTGAGGCACTGGTGTGAAGCAGTAGCTGACTTCAAGCCTCAGAAAAGCCATGCAGAATTGGAATGTTGCAGAAATGCAGCATTTTGTGTCTTTAATATGGAAAACCAGAGCTCCCTTACAGGTTGCTTGCAGATTGCACAGCTTCCTGGCAAGGAACCTGAAGGAGTTTTCACACGGTGAAGGAAGTGAAAGTGTAAGGGATTACAGCAGATCTTTTCCCAGGCTTGACAGTGCATAAGAAGATCAAGAGAGGAGCAGTTTAATGAAACAAAGAATTGGTTGAACAGTTGAAAAAATGGGGGGGGGAGATCCATAAAAGAAACATTACTATTTTGAGCAATAACCTAGGACTGCATAATGTATGCTAGAGGGGACTGCCCTGGGCTGAGTTGTTTTATTAAAGAGTGTCAAATGCTTCTGCCTGCTATTGGAATAAAAAGCAAGGTAAACTAAAAAAAGATAGATTTCAGCATAATACAAAGATTGGGAAATAGCTGAGTGGATGCAAGAGCAAAACTCTCTTTGGTTTTGGTCTTGTTCTTTTAATGTGTCTCTAGATCAGTCTCTATAGCATATTGGTAAGGGCTGTCTCAAAATGATGTGTCCCAAATACCCAAGGCTTTAACTGGAGTGCAGTGGGAAAGTCTTGGAGGTGGGAGTGTTCTCTGTCAAATGTTCTCTACAGGTCAGAGGAAAGTTTATAGGTTCTGTACTGGGTGGCATGCTATAATCAATAGCATCACTTTCCTGCATCTTCCATGTGCATGTTATCAACAGTAGATTCATCCTTTGTCATGAATGGGAAAACCTGATTTAACTCTTGGGTTTTCTTTTTACCTCTGCCTGTTTCTTCTAGGTTATAAAGTGCTGGCCCTCCTGGATGTGGCTGAAAAGAATCAGGAAGAAGCTGATGTGTACATCCATGTCACCTACATTAAGAAGTGGGACATATGTGCTGGAAATGCAGTGTTGAGAGCATTGGGTGGCCACATGACCACCCTGACTGGTGAAGAAATCAGTTACACTGGCTCAGATGGCAACGAGGGAGGACTTATAGCCAGTATCAACATGAACCATAAAGCACTAATTGAAAAACTTCCAGATCTGGAAAAAACATCACACAAATAGACTTGACTGATGGAGAAGTACAAAGTCATGCTTTGGCAGGCTCCAAGTGCTCTGTGTGAAGAAGCAGGTGTGAAAACCTGCTGGGAGAGATGCACAGCAAAGCAGTTTGGTGTTGGTTTGGGGACTATATCTCGTGCATTGGGTTTCTTCAGTGGTGGTATTTAAAACAAGAATAAAATAATAATAATAATAGTAATCAGAAGTAGGAAGGGGACTGAGTGCCTCTGGCCTCACTTTCCATGGTTTGGGTTTTTTTTTCCAGCCTGTTCTCATGCAGTTCTTACACTCAAGGTGCATATCCAGTATGTGTTTGTGAACGTAGGGGAACTAAAGAAAACTCCAAGCTGATTCAGACAATGCCAGAAGTAGTTCCCACAGGAACGTCTTGGAACCTTTTACATCTTGTTACTGTAGTTGTAGCAACTCCATAATGAATTAGGTAGGGGAGGCGGGGGGGAGAAGGAAACAAACCAACCCACAACAAAAAGGTTGATTTGTGTAGGCATCTGATAACTCTGTAAACAGTTCAGCAGGAAACATGACCCTGTGTTCTGTATCCCCTGAGCAGAAAGCACAAGAAGGCTGACACAAGTTTATATGCAGCAAGAGTTCCTCTTGGGCAGTGGCACTCCTGCTTTGTGTGAGAAGCAAAAAAGGAAGGAGAATTCTGTGCTGTTTGCCTTTTGTTTTGTTTGGTTTGGGTTTGGGTTTTTTTTTCCTGAAGGTGTACACCAGTTCAGTTCTGCTGGGTTGTGAATATCAGTGTTTTATTAATCAGTGTAATGATTTCCCTGCCTTCAAACAGAAGGCAGCTTTTTCCTTGGGGAGGTTTTTAACAGTTGCTTCTTGTCCTTGATTTCTTCGTGCAGTGTTTGAAGATGCATGCTGGGTTTTTTCTCTGATGTAGGACTTGTTCATCATTTGTTGTTTGTGCCTGTAGAAGCAGCCTCTTCCTTCACTACCTGGGGTGGTTGGTTGGTTGGTTGGTTGGTTTTTTGTCCCTCGAGCAGAGCCATATGGGATGAGTTTAACAGAAGTGCTGCGTCGATTGGTTGTTTCCATTTACAACAGCAGATCCAAGCCAGTGGGTTTTCCACACCCCCAGGCATAACTTCCTGTCTCTCTTAGGTTAAGGCACTCTCTCTTGCCTGCAGAAAGCTCTTGAGCCATCCCAGACAGCTTGGGGAAACGTGCATGGAGACCATCTGAACTCGCATCTCTTGAAGCGGCTCAGAAGAACAGGTGGTGCTTCAAGAACAGCAGGGGCTGCAGAACTTGGCCAAAAAATGTGCTGTGTCAATCCACTGCACACAGAGCAGAGTCCCTTGGACAGCAAATGACCATTTCTTGCACTTCTAAAATGAGTGGACCTCTCTCTGCAAGAATGTCACTGCCTGTGGTGGTGTTCTCTGCATTCTTCTGAAGGTCACAATGTACCTGCTACTGAATTGTCAGCAGAGAAGCTTCCCATCTCTCCTTGGGAGCTAAACTTCTTTGGCAGATGGCACAGTTGAGGTTTAACAGGCCCCAGAGGAATGCCTGTCTGCTTTCTCAAGCACAAAGAGGGTGAGGGCAGGGGAGACTGCTTCCAACCAAGGAGAACCTGGATGGATGATTGACTTCTCTCACACTGAGCCTTTTTTCAGTGCTATGTTGTAGAGATTTAGTCCCTGTCACACAATTAAAGAGTTGACTTTGCCAAGCTATCATTCACAGTCTTGTTTGCTGCCCTGCTGTCCTCAGTGATAAAATTGCTATGGCCACCTCCCTGCAGTGTAACTGGTAACTCAGCTTGACTTTGGAACCACACTTTCTGTATGGTAGCTCTTGCAATGAAGTCCTAGCACCTGCTGTGAGTGTCTTCCTAGCCCACAGACAGGAGATGCCACTCACAGAACATACCAAGCAACTGTTGAAGCCTTATACATCATGGTTTCCAGATGTCACACCAGTTCCTTCAGCTCTTCTGAGAGAGGTTCAGAAGTGCTCATCCAGCTTCCTTCCCAGGCTCCCTCTGGAGCCAGCAATTAGCAGCCACTTTTCCCTCTGTTGTCCCTCATTTTTCTGTTCCTGATCTTTGCTCCTTTCTTAAGTCCACGTGGACAAGAAAAATGAGAGAGCGAAGGTGGAAACCCTCCCAGAAGGGGAGAGCCACAGCAGCAAACTATCCTCAGGCTGATAATGTCTGGGACCAAAGCCTAGGATGCTAATCCTACCAAAAGTATGATAGATACCAGTAAAACAGAGGTTCATGTGATTGGTGGTGCTGGGCATGCAGAAAAGATGCAAGTGGATGAAGAAGTTCAATTGTCTTTAAAGGCAGGAGAAGGAAGCAGCAGAATGTTACAAGCATTCAGCATTTCTGTTCCTCTGGGTGCAGGGCTTCATTGCTTATGAAAGAGGCTCCACTGGCCCTCTGTGAAAGGCCTGATTTTGCTGAAGTTCCAGCAGCACTCCCTCTGAATTCAAGGGGAGCAGAAGCAAGCCAGATAAAATACAAGGAGTAAATAAAGCTAAGTCCTGAGGAGCTCAGCTTCTGCCAGTTGAGCAAACAACCTGGGTTGTGTTAAACTCACCTCTTGGCAGCTTCCCTCTGTTACTAGAGGACTTGGAAACCTCATCCCAGTGTCCTGAGATTTGGGGTGTTTCAGGGGTGGTTTTATAGCCCATAGCTGACAGAGCCCACTTTCAGGTAACAATTTTGTTGTCAATTTTGATTGTTCCATATTTGTAATTCACTTTTATTCTTTTTTTTCTTTGGTGGTTGTTTTTTTTCCCCCTCTCCCCAGAGGACCAGCAACACTCCTGCATTTTTCCTGGTGTCCCACCAAATTGTGTTAGCATTTTCCAATTGTGTGCCAAACTTGAAAGCAATTCTCACAATAAACTCTCTGAAAATACTGCTCTGGGAGGGTGTTTTCCTCTATCTTAGAATAGAATAGGAATAGAATAGCAATAGAATAGGAATTGAGTTGAATTGAGTTGAGTTGAGTTGAGTTGAGTTGAATTGAATTGAATTGAATTGAATTGAATTGAATTGAATTGAATTGAATTGAATTGAATTGACCAGGTTGGAAAGGACCTTTGAGATCATCAAGTCTGACCTATCACCCAGTACCATCTAATCAACTAAACCATGGCACTAGAATCATAGAATCAATAAGGTTGGAAAAGACCTCAGAAATCATCAAGTCCAACCTATCACCCAACACCTCATCACTAACTAAACCATGGCTCCAAGTGCCACATCCAATCCCTTTTCAAACACCTCCAGGGACGGTGACTCCACCACCTCGCTGAGCAGCACGTTCCAATGGCAAATTACTCTTTCTGTGAAGAACTTTCTCCTCATTTCCAGCCTAAACTTCCCTTGGCACAGCTTGAGACTGTGTCCTCTTGTTCTCGTGCTGGTTGCCTGGGAGAAGAGACCAACCCCCACCTGGCTACAGCCTCCTTTCAGGGAGTTGTAGAGAGCAATAAGGTCTCCCCTGAGCCTCCTCTTCTCCAGGCTAAACAACCCCAGCTCCCTCAGCCTCTCCTCACAGGGCTGTGTTCTTGTCTTTCTGATGGCTATTTGTGCTTCTTTGTGCACCTGGTTTGTTTACTTATGTATTTTTTCCCCCAGCACTGATGTCAGGCTGCTTCAGGAGTGGGCATTATTGACAGGTCCAACTGAGTTCACGACAAACACAATGCAAAACAGCCAAGATTGTCGATTCCTTTTTGCTAGAAGCAAAAGAGCAGTATCCCTTGTGTGTAACGACCTCACAGCTCTGCTTGCTGTTGTGAGGAGAGTCTAATCTTCTCTTGCAGGAGTGATGGTGGCTTTTGCACCCTAAATTGACATATTTAGGCAAAGAAAACGAGGTTTGCCACAATGATTTAGCACCCACACTTGGATCTCGAAGGCTAAACTCGGTGGAGGGGGAAGCAGAGGCCAGTAGAGGGCTCTGTGATTTCATGAATGCTCCCAAGAGCCAGACAGATTTCACAGAATCCTGGAAACAGTCAGGTTGCAAAAGACCCTCAGGATCACCAAGTCCAACCCAGAACCCTACTCTACAAGGTCCAGCCCTAAACCATATCCCCAAGCACGACATCCAAACCACCTTTAAACACATCACAGGCTTCCAACCCTCCTAGCTTATTGTAGTAACCCTTTAAAACAGCTGTCTTGTCAATGAATAATTTAAAATACAGAGACTCAGCATCTTGATTTGGGCAATATTCTGCCCAGACAGTAAGGACAGAGAGACTTGAGCTTCTCCTGTGTCACCATTGCAGTGCCCTTGTTATGGAGTGGATGGAACCGCTTAGGCCTGAGGCGCTTAAGATGATGGATTCCATCCTTTTCCCAGTGCCTCACTGCAGCCGTTCTTCCCTAAGTAATTCTGAGCAGTAGCCAAAGAAAGCTGTATTGCATCAGGTGGAATTTCACACCATCCTCTGGGTAAGGACCTGAGGTGGACTCAGCCTCTCTTTCCTCCTAAGGGGAAACCCTTGCTGTTTGTGCAAAGGGCAGTAGTTTTGTCTCAGCTTTTTCTTCATGTCTTGAAGACTGTCAAAAGCATTTTACTCTCAAAAGTATTTTATGATGAGGGCTGATTTGAGTCTAGACTGTGGCACTCAGCTGACTGCTGCAGTGGAAGGGGTTGAGAGTCTCTAGTGAGAACTTGGGATACTTGAGAGCTTTGGAAACCCTACCAGGGTGGATACCCTTAGAAGCCCCTCGAAGGAAAACTCAGGATAGGAATTTAAAGGAAAACTGAGGAAGTCCCAGGTTTTGTCCCAGAGGTATGATTGGTTTTGGCAGGAGTCATTTCTGAGTTTCCCTTCTTTGTGTGGATGGTAGAATAGGTACATTTCTGAGCTCTTTTTCAACACTGCTGTTAGACATCTGAAACTTCAGAGACAATGCTGCCTTTCTGTTTTCCCTTAGAGCCCTTGGGGACTCCAAATACTTTGCACATAAAAAGGAAAGGGAATGAGTCTGTGGAGCAGTTCCTATGATGGTGGAAATAGGTTTAAAGACAAAATGTGTTTTCCATTTCTCTCTTGTTGTGAGGCATTAAACAATTTATACCTGATCTGAAAAATCAAAACCTTTCCAAATTGCCACTTCCTCTCTTCTCAGTTCACCATTCCTGCCTGCATCCTAGTAAGCAGAAAGTTGTGCTGGGAGAGGATTAACTGGGAAAGGATTAGGCTGATGGTAGGTGAACTTCAAGAGTCTCGGCTCCTTCCTCCTGTGCTATAAACAGTAGAAGCAGAGGTAGGAGTGCATTTATCTAGGAGTACAGAGAGTCCTCCACTTCGTGCTGAAAGGACTAAATTGCAGGGAATTAGCAGCCTCTTAGCAGATACACACCTGGAGTCTGGGACTGACTCTTCTTGTGTGCCCAGAGCACAATTGATCCT
>CM066571.1:7345000-7547500 GCA_033816785.1 Picus viridis
GCCCTGTTGCAATGTTTGACCTTGTTCCAGTGGCTCTATACAGGAGAAGATGCGATGTTCCCCCTGCCCCAGAGCTCTCCAGGTATCTACTGGATAATTTAGAAATTCTAGACTGCAGAAACACTTCTCTGCAGACTCCTTCACTTAGATGATTTATTTTTTAATGTCAATTTTTCAGACAAGCAGAGGAAATCTCTGGATGTATGCAGAGCTCACTTCTTGGTGTATTTTTTTCTGGCTTCTGATTCACAGAGTTATGTACAGAGCTGTTAGTATCACTGCTTTGGATCAGCTTCTATTTAATGACTCTCTCAATATTTTAAACAGTGTACACAAATTCACACTGTGGATTTTCATTGTGGCTTTCAAGATGTGTGTCTGTTAGCATAAATATTTAAAACTAGCAAACTGCCACCTGACAGTGCAACAACACATGCAATTTCATCAAACTCATGGAGTTTTTAGGCATTCTTTCACCCAGCTTGCACAGTTCTGATCATCCCTCACCTCATTTGTGACACTGGCCAAAATGCACTGGAATCTGTGTGTGCCAAGCTGCAGTATCGGTGGAACACCTTCATATTAAAGCAATGCAGAAATCAGCTAGCATCCTGGCACCACCCTTCTCTGCTACTCCTTGTTGCTGGCTTCTAGAACATCAGGGTAAAGAAATCTTTCTTCCCTGTACTAGAGAATGTTTTAAGAGTATCACAGTATCACCAAGGCTGGAAGAGACCTTGAAGATCATCGAGTCCAACCTGTCACCACAGACCCCATGACTAGACCATGGCACCAAGTCCAATCCCCTCTTGAGGAGGGAGGACATTGCTGCCCAGAGAGAACTCTCCTGCCCACTGCAGGCTTGAACTCACGACCTTCCCAGTAAGAGTCTTAACAGTGCAACAGGACAGCTTTCAGCATGGGCCCAAGCGCCTGTGATCTCCTCACACTGGTAATTCAATGCTCAAACTGCTCTTTGGAACAGCTGCAGACCTGCTTTCCTCTGTCTGGTTCTGACATGTCATGGTCACATTCATGCTGTACATCATGCCAGGTCAAAATCTAGGGTTTGAACCCTGTCCTGGCTTTTGTTTAACTCCCCAGCCTACACCCCTGTCTCTTGATCCTTGCTTTTTAAACACACAACTCTTCCAAGGTCACATTGAGGTCTTCCAAGCACATCAGCAAGGCAAAGGAGCTTGTTTTGGTCTTTATACTCTGTGAACAAGCTTGCCTGAAGCAATTCTATTTCAAGTATCCTCATTCCCAGGTCAGTACAGCCTATTTTTGTTGTGAATTTTCCCTGCCCCCACCTAACCACACATGTTTACCCTTGGACAACACCTAGTTTTCAACCTCACCAGCATTCATCTACTACTTCGCAAGTTGTCAAACGACTACTCAGGCGCTAAAAAACCCAACCAAGTCTCTCTAGAGTCTTAATTTAAGTGTTAGCAGGGAGCTGAAAATTAGCAGTAACATTCCTGCCTGCAGCTAGGAAAGAAGGGAAAAAAAAAAAAAAAAAGGCAGTGAGAACTGACACTTTAATGATTGCTAAGAAAGGCTGGGCAGCAGGTTTGCTACGTGCTCTCCATTCCACCTTCCCTGCCAATGCTGGGTGCGTAAGCATTGAACCTACATTCCTGCAGTTTCCCTCTTGAGGGGAGGAACAATCCAACTTTGGACAGAAAATGCCCATGTCAAGCAAGCTGGTGAGGCCCCAGCCATCTGCTCAGGGAAGTCTAGAACATTCCCCACATTGCTGACTGCACCGTGGAAAGCCTGACACGCCGCTGCTCTCCAGCGCGGTAGTCCACAATGCTCTTAGACACAGGAACAGTGTGGCCAGCAGGAGCAGGGAGGACATTCTGCCCCTGTACACTATACTGGTTGGGCCACACCTTGAGTACTGTGTCCAGTTTTGGGCCCCTCAGTTTAGGAAGGATATTGATTTGCTGGAGCGTGTCCAGAGAAGGGCAACAAAGTTGGGGAGGGGTTTGGAACACAAGCCCTATGAGGAGAGGCTGAAGGAACTGGGGTTGCTTAGCCTGGAGAAGAGGAGGTTCAGGGGAGACCTTATTGCTCTCTACAACTACCTGAAGGGAGGTTGTAGCCAGGTGGGGGTGCTTGTCTCTTTTCCCAGGCAACCAGCACCAGAACAAGAGGACACAGTCTCAAGCTGTGCCAGGGGAGGTTCAGACTGGCTGTTAGGAAGAAGTTCTACACAGAGAGAGTGATTGCCCATTGGAATATGCTGCCCAGGGAGGTGGTGGAGTCACCATCATTGGAGAGTTTAGGTAGAGACTTGACAGGGTGCTTGGTGCCATGGTTTAGTTGATTAGGTGGTGTTGGATGATGGGTTGGACGCAATGATCTTGAAGGTCCAACCTGGTCTATTCTATTCTATTTCAGCTCAACCATTTTCTTCAGCACCTGCTGTCTGTAGCTTTTCACAGTATTGCCAAGGTTGCAAGAGAACTCGAAGATCATCGAGTCCAACCTGTCACCACAGACCTCCTGATCCACCTGAAACTCCTCTCTAGTCTACTTTTTTTGTCTTTTTTTTTTTTTTTTTTTTTCAGCTGGTAATCTCTGCTCAGGCTCTACTCATTTTCATGTCCCTGTTCTCAGCCTTTGAGAACTTACTGCCTCTTCGATGCTGACTTAGCAGCTATATCCCATACAACCACAAATGGTGCTTGCTCTGCTGAATGCTTTGAAATCAGTTCTGCGGGCTTTTCACTTTCAAATCAGCTTCCCACTCACACGTGGTGCACAGGGCTGCTTCCTGTCAGGCCAACAGCTGGTTCACAATAAACAGACTGTGCATCTCAGCATTTGACTTGACAAGGCTGACTTGCTAGGACCACCTGACCAAAGCAGCTGAGAAACAAGATGACAAGTACTTCAGTTATCGAGTGGACTCATCTGCTGAGGGATCTAACACTCACACCCTTCTTCTATTTGTCTCCTCTGCTGTTTGCCACCACAACAGGAGTCCAAGTTGGCTCTGCTGTGCTCAACGTGTGTGCCACCATGCTGCTCTTGGACTATGTGACCCAAACCCCAACTCTGTGGTGCCACCCCTGAGCAGCATCACTCTGTTCTGTATTCACTGTGAAGGTTTTTCATCTTGAGGACAAATACACCCCCAACTTCCTACGGTAGCTTTCTCCTCTTCCTCTCTCCTTCCACTTTCTCTCAATTGCCAGCATCCTTGATGGTCAGTTTAGCTACACCACAGCTTCTTAGTGGCACAGTAGCATCTTGCCAGCAGACAGAAGGGGTCCCAGTCTGCTTCTGTGTCAAAAGCCTGTCATTCAGAGAACAGATTTGATAGATGGCATTAAATCTCGTCCCTCCTAAATTGCCGCTGGTCATGATCAATGTGTAGCCAGCACCCACAGCTGGGCTTTCAGAACAATCTGTGGTGGCTACATGGCCAGGTGCACATTATGATTAACTGCACAGGGGAGGATCTGTTGGTCAGGGAGGCTCTAAACACACTGAACATTGCCAAGATTGTCATGGTTTGGGTTGGCCAGTTGTACACACACTAAAACCAAAATGACAGCAGTGGACGACTGGGAAAAGCACTTAACTTCAGGCAGAAATCTCTGGTGACAAGTACTAAAATCTCATGTCAAAAAATTTAGTCTAGGACATCACAGGTCCAGCTGAACTCTGAGCCCAGGAGCCCTTTCCATCTCCCAGCTCTGGCTGTGCACCTTGGCAACAAGTCAGCCCAAGGCTGAAGATGTGGGTGGGATGGAGACAGTCACCCTGTGTCCCAGCAGGTCTGCATGACTGGGGCTTGGAGGCTGCAGGACACAGCACTGACCGTAGCCCTCCTGTGATCTGGGCACTGTGTAACATAAAACAGAGCACAGGGAGCAATGAAAGCTGGAGAATTCACATCTGCTGTACACACAGCTTTCTCTGCATGGACTTTGATGTCTTTTAATCATGCTGCAAAGTTTATAATAAGAGAAGATGCTTGGGATACCGGAGGGACAGCAAGTTGGGTGGAACACAGGCCATTGCAGAGACAAAATGAGCAACAACCCTCAAAATATGAGGCATTGGAGAGGTATTGGAGTAAGTGCCTACAGCAGTTTATGGACAGATTCAGAGATGATGGTTCACAGTTCACCTATAAAACTGTAAACAGTTTTGAGGGAAAGATTAATTTCACAGAACAGCTTGGAAATGTACCCTTCAGCTATGATAGTCTCTCAAAGTTAAATGTATTTGTACTGTCTAATACAAATATATCAGGGGGGGAGGGGGAAAACCCCACCTCTTTTTGCTGGAATGAGTAATCACTACCCAGTGTTGAATAGTGCAATTCTCCCTTTAATTGCCTGTTCCCTACTGCTGACTGTTCCAGTGACTGAAGAATAAATATCAAAGAATAAATAAAGTGGATGCAAGAGATTTCTTAATACATAATGACTGGGCTGCACTTTGCAGATGAAATCTCAGACAATTCAATCATTGCATAACCAGGAGGCTGCTCATGGAAGCTCAGGAATTGCCGTGGATGAAGGCTGATGTCTCTCTCCTCTGCCTCACCTCACCGTAGCTTAATCATATTCTATTCCTGACTAAAGTTACAGCACCTCCCTGGCAACAGAACAGGAACTGATAGTATCTTGAAGACAAAGGAAAACTTCCTCTCTGAAGCACTGCAAAAGTGAGTCATGCATAGTAATGCCCGTCTTCAAAATAATTAAAGTCACTCATCATTTACATATAAGCTTCAAAGAACAAATCATTACAGTGTCTACAGAGAATGAAACCTGCTGTCTCTCTCTTTGCACAGCTGCCAGGAAGGCAAGGGGACTTTGGTTACTTACATAGTGTGGACTGGTGGCTTCCTCACACATCATGTGCTGTCTGAGCACAAAGGGATGGCTGTAGTGACAGGGTGGCCTCAGCAAGCTCACCCATTCTCACCATTCCTTCAGGGCTGGCTCTCTTCAGGAGCATTGAGGTTGTGCCCTTGTTCTGCCTTCTTCCTCCAGACATGACAGGGACCTCTTTGCCCTTGCCCAACCTCTCTTTTCTCTTGCACACTGCTCGATTCATATGACCCAGGTGGAATTTGCAGCAGTCAGCTGGCACTTGCACACACCAACTGGTGGCAGGAGGACTTCTGCTTATCTCTAGCACCCTTGCTGGATGCACCTTCATTCATATATTTAATGGCCCTACTTTCACCACCCTTTAAACCTACTGCTGTCCTAACTTAAAAAAGAAAACTTAGAATGTGCCATTCATAAAAGCCACTGATTGCTTGTTAGCCTCACCACAGACATATGCTCTGTGACCTGGAGACACCACTCTCCACAGCTTTGTTCTCCTGAATAACACAAACTGAAGAGAAGTTCACCCAGCAATTAGGCAAGAAGCCTTCATGTTCTCCTCTGGGAACTATTTCTTCTAGCACCTAAGTACAGACACTGAACTCACACTGAACTTGGGTCTCACAGGATTTTCACAAGCAGCAGCTGCCACAGTGCCTCATCACTAACATGTGAGTGACAGAGGAACACAGCTTGTCCTGTGTGAGGCTACACAACAGGAAAGAAAATGGTGCAAGAACCCGAAATGCACATGGATCACCCATGAAACTACATCCTGAAACTACAGATCCTCAACAACAGCCTCAAGAGCCAGTTCTGCACAGCAACAGCATCCAAGGGAGCACAGGATGACAATAGGAAAAGAGCTTAAATTGCACTGGGGGATGGCTTGGATTAGATATTAGGAAAAATTTCTTGACTAAAAGAGTGGTGAGGTGTTGGAACAGGCTTCCCAGAGAGGTGGTGGAGTCACCACCCCGGAGGTGTTCATGAATCTGTAGATGTGGTGCTTCAGGATATAGTTTAGTTGGGTTATGGTCGGACCTGGTGATCTTAAAGGTCTTTTCCAACCTTAATAATTCCATGATACCCAGACTTGGACAAATATGACCTGAGTAGAATAGAATAGAATAGAATAGAATAGAATAGAATAGAATAGAATAGAATAGAATAGAATAGAATAGAATAGAATAGAATAGACCAGACCAGGTTGGAAGAGACCTTTGAGATCATCAAGTCCAACCTAACATCCAACACTATCTAATCAACTAAACCATGGCACCAAGCACCCCATCCAGTCTATTCCTAAACACCTCCAATGATGGTGACTCCACCACCTCCCTGGGCAGCACATTCCAATGGCCAATCATTCTTTGTATGGAGAACTTCTTCCTAATATCCAACCTAAACCTCCCCTGGTGCAGCTTGAGACTGTGTCCTCTTGTTCTATTGGTGGTTGCCTGGGAGAAGAGACCAGCCCCCACCTGGCTACAACCTCCCTTCAGGTAGTTGTGGAAAGCAATAAGGTCTCCTCTGAGCCTCCTCTTCTCCAGGCTAAGCAACCCCAGCTCCCTCAGCCTCTCCTCATAGGGCTGTGCTCCAAAGCCCTCACCATCTTTGTTGTCCTTCTCTGGACAACACAGGTCATACAAAGGAAGCTTGAGGAGAGCCCAGGCTGTTAATAGAGAATCAGAGAATCATTTTGTTATGAAGAGACCTTCTAGGATCAAGTCCAGTTATTTCACCACTGCCATGTCACCACCACATGAACAGAGGACGGACAACAAAATCCTCCTCTTAGTTTCTGAGTAACACACACTTTGGTACCCATGCTCTAATTACACTCTTGATTTGATTTAAGTCCAAATGAAACCCTGAGCCATGCTCTCATTAAAAAGCACTTATATTCCTATACTCTTTAGGTAAGCAGCAAATTGTAAATGGCTGGAAGATAAATTAATTGCATTAATTTTAATAACATTTCATTTAGAAGTCGAGGAGAAAACTAAATGAGATCAGTTAAACAGATAATGGGGCACACATTTTCATCATTCACTGATTTAGTGGAGAGACTCAATGTGATTCAGGCAGCTCCTCTCTTAGAAAGGCTGCATGGCATGGACCATGAGCATCTGTAGAAACAAACCAGGCCTCCTCCTGCAGTGACCCAGCTAAAGGGCAACACAGGGTGAGGTCTGATCATTGCTGAGGCTGCTCTGAGTGGATTGTCTCACACACAAGCAGTTGAGACCAATTAGACAAGCATAAGAAGCTCAGCAATGCTGCTTCCCTTTCAATAATACAATAAAAAAACCTTTACAGTTCCTGACTGGGTTTTGTTACTGCCTTCCAGAGCAGTGAACAAAACATCAGTAGCCACTGAACATACAAAATGGAACACTTAAAACTGAACTCCAAAGGTTAAAAATACTGCTTTTATATACAGCTTTTCTCATATATATATATATATCTTAATCATTTTATAGCTTTAGTTCATAGATTCATAGAATGGTTTAGGTTGGAAGGGATCTTAGAGATAACCCACCAGAAAAGAGGAGGCACAAGATTCAGCCAGCCCTGCACCTTATCCCACAATGCTTCCCATGTTCATTCTAATTTACCAGGCTCCTGCATAGCAGGATCAGTCTAAGTAGCATGTCAGATATGCTCTCAGTTGCCTCAATAAAACCTTTCCATCCTAACTTGATTTTTCCTCCCATGGGGGCTGCACATCGACTACTGCAATGATTCCCCTGTAGTTATTTAATTAGAGCCTGATCTTACCTGCTCACACAGAGGGAGGCTTTCTGCCCTGGTATCCATAAACAGCTACTTGGCAGCAGCGCTGCTTCTGCTGGTAAAAGCTGGCTTTCCTCTTTAGCGCTCTCTAGGGCAGGATGAGATGTTCAGCTCCTCACAGCATCCCTGCCCTGCTGTGGTCCAAAGAGGGCTGGGTTGCAGGTCACACAAATGAAGCCCATGGTGTGGGTCCCTCAAACCCAACAGCCACAGCAAGGAACTGGGGAGCAGAGGCAGAAGGAGGAGCAGACAGGTATGGATGTTGCCCCTCCATCATGAGCCAGGAAAGCAGAATACAGCCAAAAGCAATTACTTAGGAAAGTTCCCAGTTTGTGCAACACCAGGGCACTGTGAAGCTGTTAAGTGCTCACCTGGAGCCAAGACTCCATTACAACTGTTCGGCCAATTAACTCTTATCATCATCAACCTGTTCAAAGTAAACATGCTTCTGGTGCTTCTAAAGCCAGCCAGAAAGAAGTATAATCACAAATGAAGTCCAGGCACTTCCCTCAGGTAGGGTTTTTCAAGCACCCATGGGGACCAGAATCCATGCACAGAGTGCAGAACTGATTATCTCCATGTAAATGAGGGAAGAATAACATTGGCTTTTAAAAGAGACTACCAGGTAAAGCTTCTTTTTTCACTTAGAGAGAATATAAAGTATCCTTGGGCAGCTTCTCCCAAGTGTCTATAAGGTTCCCTCTAAGGCACAGAGGAAATATGTACTCCTTCCCATCTTGTTTTTAATCTCCAGGTTTTGCTTGTTAATTACTTCATTTAAAACACAGATTTACATTATATTAGCAGACCTGTCCCTCCCTAGCATCTCTGGCAGCCTTTTAGGTTTCATACATTCAGGAAGCCCTAAAGGGTATGCAAGTTACTTCAGTGCAACAACAGTGTGTGCATTGCCTTGGGACTTTGCCTGCTTCTAGTTTGGAGCCTGATGGGGGGACAGGAGCATCTCTCTGAGGAGGAGAGGCTGAGACACCTGGGGATGTTTAGCCTGGAGACAAGAACACTGAGAGGGGATCTTATGAGTACTGCTCAATAGCTAAATGACAGAGGTCAAGAGGATGGGACCAGAGCCTTTTCAGTGGTGCCCAGCAATAAGACAAAGGGACACAAACTGGAACCCAGGAAGTTCCATCTAAACATGAGGAAAATCTTCTTTCCTGTGAGGGTGCCAGGTTGGAACAGGTTGCCCAGAGAGACTGTGGAGTCTCCATCAATGGAGACTTTCCAAACCTGTCTGGACTCAGTCTTGGGCAACCTGCTCTGGGTGAGCCTGCTTCAGGTGGATCTGGGGAAAAAGTGACTATCTCAGTGAGACTGTTGGGGTCCATAAGGACAGTATATAAACCAAGCTGAGGAATACAGCTAGGAATCAGGCCAAAACCAGCTCTTTACAGAACTTCAAATGGAAAAGAAGATCCCAAAAAAGGAGCAGAGCCAGGATTAGGAAGGGTAGGCAGCATCGGGATCTATCTTAAGGCCTGCAGAAGGCAAGATAAGGAGCCAAGAGGAGGAAGGAAGAGGCAGTTAGTGATTTTCTGAAGCAGCAGGTCAGAGCAGATTCCCAGACATCCCACAAGCTCCCAGAGCATCTCTTACTGCAAGCAGCAGTGCTTTGGGCACAGCCTCTCTCCAGAGAGCTCAGGAATCAATAACCTGGAGAGGGACTGCCCTCAGCAAGCAGCAGCTAATTACAGAGACCACTGAAGGCTTTCATTGACAGATGTACCAGTAGTTCTTTTTTTGCTGTTGCTGTTAAGCTGACTGTAACAACTTCACAGTTTTTCCTAGGCCCACCCTAAACCCTTTTCAAATCCCAAGAAGAAACAGACAGGAAAGACCTCCAAACCCCCAAACCCCTGCTGCTCCCCAAAGAACAAAGGCATAGTTTTGCCTCAGCTGCAATCCACTGCATTGTGGGTTTTATGTTATCCCATATTTTACTGCCTGATCCATTTGTGAGTCAGTGAAATTCTAAATAGCCTCCTAAAAGAAACTGAAGAAATACTTGATTTAATGGTTTCTATTAAAAAAAGTGCTACAGCCATCCTCCTATACTGTCTGTCATCCATAACTGCCAATGGGTTTTATCACATCCTAGCACCCAGGGCAGATTTTTGTGCATGATGGTGGGGTGTTTTTTCTTTTTAGTAAAATAGCCTAGACAGCAATAACTTAGTGTTGGACATATTTCCTAGAGCCCTGGATTGGTGACAAACCATTTACAAGCCACACATAAATTACAACATGCACAGCAGAGACCAAACCAAAGCCTTGTCTTCTTCAGCAAAATACCCAATGAAGCCTTTTGGAGAATTAAAGCATTGATCTACTCATGCTTTGTCCTGGCTTAGCTTATTTCTTCCCAGAGCTTCCCCCCCCCACACACCCCTTTTGTTTCAAGAGCTCTTCTGTCAATTTGCATTCAGTAGTTTTACCTGAGCAAATCTGGCCTCAAAGTGGTTACACCAGGCAGGCTCAGTTTGATGATGGATTCTAAATGCTTTTCATCTTGATTAAGCTTCAGAGGAAGCTTAATCTTTTCCCCTTCAATGACCATGGAAGGAAGAAAGAAGGCCAAATACCTGCCTTAATTGCTGACATCATTTTGTGATCAAGCCTTGCCTATTTATCTGCCATTTTTTGATGCTGTGTACACATGCCCTACACTGCCTCAATTTTGTGTTATGTCCTGATGGTACTGGGTGTGCTGGGATTATTCAGAGCACTGCACTTTCTGGAAGAAGGTGGTAGGCTATGCTTATCCTGAAAACAGCAGGGGAGGGCTTGTGAGAGTTTTTGCCCTCCCTGGAGGGTGTTTTAACCCTGGGAAACTGACTTGGTCTGTTCCACTCCCCTGCCCCAACTTGTCCAGCAGGGGTATAAAAGGGAGGACATTGCAGCCATTGCTCTCTCTTCCTTCTGCTTTGCAGGGATGAAAGAGAGTTGCTGCTGGCTTGCTGCTTCCCTGCCACATGGTTCTCCCTGCTGCTTCCATGCTTTTCAAAGGACTGGTTCTGTATTTCATATTTCTTTCCCATCCATCCTTGTTTCTTACCCTTGTGAACCCTGCCTGTCATTGTTACACACGTACATATAAAAATATAAATATATATATAGATATAGATACACACTGCTTAAAGAAAATTCTTTACCTCCCTACTCCCAAGCTGAACCCAAATTATTTCTTGGTTGCTTTGCTCCCTTCCTTTTCTTTCTCTCTATTGGGGAAGGGGGGATGGGAGAGGGGAGGAGCAGGGGAGGGATTCTCACCCTTGCCCCCATCTGAGCTCTTAAGCCCCAGTTAAGGCTCAAACCACCACAAATCCAAAGGCCGTTTCTGAGGGTGACTGTTCACGAGCACCCAAACATACTGCACCACATCACCCTAAGCAGGTGATTTACTGCCACAGCTCCTGCCTACCACTATCTGTGTGGGGACCTACTGCCTTTCATGGCACAGCTATGCTGGACCTTAATTTTCCCCACTCCTACTCTGCTGCTTAGTCATGGATAACACTGCTGTTTCAGCAACATTAGTTTGGCCCTATTTTAATAGTTGGAAACCATCTATGGAACAGAGGCAGGTGTGGGGTTGAGCCTCAGATTTGCATTTGCTGCATCATCGTGGGCCAGACTGCTCCCCTGGCTCTGGCTTCTCACACAGGAAAATGTAAGGATGACTGCTGCTCTTTCATGAGGGCTGGAGGAGGAAAAAAAAAGGCTTCACTAATTGAAATAAAACCTGAAGTGCTGCCAAATTCAACTGTGAATCCCAGTATTCTGTCCCATGTGTGTGTTTCTCAAAGATACACAAAGTATTTTTGGGTGCCTATGTCTATCAATCTTTTCATGTGTGGATGCACACTTCAAAATCATTTTGGAAAGCATCCAAGGTGATGCACCATCTCCCATTCCATTCCATTCCATCTTCCATTCCATTCCATTCCATCTTCCATTCCATTCCATTCCATCTTCCATTCCATTCCATCTTCCATTCCATTCCATCTTCCATTCCATTCCATCTTCCATTCCATTCCATTCCATTCCATCTTCCATTCCATTCCATTCCATCTTCCATTCCATTCCATTCCATCTTCCATTCCATTCCATCTTCCATTCCATTCCATCTTCCATTCCATTCTCCATTCCATTCCATCTTCCATTCCATTCCATCTTCCATTCCATTCCTTCCATTCCATTCCATTCCATTCCATCTTCCATTCCATTCCATTCCATTCCATCTTCCATTCCATTCCATCTTCCATTCCATTCCCTTCCATTCCATTCCATTCCATCTTCCATTCCATTCCATTCCATTCCATCTTCCATTCCATTCCATTCCATTCCATTCCATTCCATTCCATTCCATTCCATCTTCCATTCCATTCCATTCCATCTTCCATTCCATTCCATTCCATTCCATTCCATTCCATTCCATTCCATTCCATTCCATTCCATTCCATTCCATCTTCCATTCCATTCCATTCCATCTTCCATTCCATTCCATCTTCCATTCCATTCCATTCCATCTTCCATTCCATCTTCCATTCCATTCCATCTTCCATTCCATCTTCCATTCCATTCCATCCTCCATTCCATCTTCCATTCCATTCCATTCCATCTCCTTCTAAGATATCATGACCAGCTGGAGGCACCCAGAATGAAACAGGCAGAGCTGCCTGAAAAGAAGAGTCTGTGACTGTGCTTCCTAGAGGTTCAGTTGACTGAGGGGAAAAGTGTAACAGGTTCTACACTCCACAACCACAGCTAGCCCCAGAATCTGCATGGCCCATTGTAAGACTCTGAAATAAAGCATTCCACAGTGGGAAAGGAGAAAACAGGGAAATAAAAGGTAAGAAGTTAACTTACCCAGAAGCAGCTCTCTCTAATCAGGGCACTAATGGCTCATTAGAAGAAAAGCAGGATACTCACATTCAGATAACATTGTGGGAGAGATGTATTTGAATTAAACAGTGCAATGCTTACACTAAATTAAAGAGCTACTGCAGTCCTGAAACATCTTGCAGATGGGAGAATCAGCTTCCTGACAAGTCCTTTTGTAAGTGATTCAATGGAAGCATTTAAAGAACATTGTGCCACTTCAATTAGGAAGTTGCCACATGAAATAATTAATACTTAACTGTGGTAGAACTCTATCTTTCAGTCTTGATCTGGTGTTGTAAGGTACATTTGCATAATAGGTGTGGGGTTTCAATTCTGTATTGTTTCAGCATCCACTGCTGCTGGCAGAAATGGATCCATTTCATCACTTTTCCAAAACTGTAATGAGAAAACTATGCTCCAAAAGTGCTTGCACAAGGCAGACAAAAAGACTCAAACAGCCTGGCATCAGCTCAGACTGCTCCCAGTGTTAGAAACAGACTCCACATCTCTGCCATCCCAGCCCAGGCTTGTATCATCTGAGCTCTCCTGCCTCCTTGCCTAGAGCAGAAGTCTTACCAGGAGCAGCTGAGCAAACAGAATTTGTTTCAGCTGGAGAAAAGGAGGCTCAGGGGAAACCTTCTGGCTCTCTACAACTATCTGAAAGAAGGTTGGAGACAGGTAGGTATTGATTTGTTCTCTCAAGTAACAAGCAATAAAGCAAGAGAAACTGCTTCATGTTGTGCCAGGGAAGGTTTAGCTTGGACATTAGGAAAAATTTCTTCACTAAAAGGGTTGTCAAGCCCTGGAACAGGCTGCCCAGGGAAGTGGTGGAGTCCCCATCCCTGGAAGCATTTAGAAGCTGTATAGAATCATAGAATCACAGAATCACCAAGGTTGGAAGAGACCTCAAAGATCATCAAGTCCAACCTGTCACCCAAGACACCCATGACTACTAAACCATGGCTTCAAGTGCCACGTCCAAACCCTTCTTGAACACCTCCAGGGACGGCGACTCCATCACCTCCCCGGGCAGCACATTCCAATGGCTAACAACTCTCTCTGTGAAGAACTTTCTCCTCACCTCGAGTCTAAACTTCCCCTGGTGCAGCTTGAGACAGTTTCCTCTTGTTCTGGTGCTAGTTGCCCAGGAGAAGAGACCAACCCCCACCTGGCCACAACCTCCTTTCAGGTAGAGAGCAATAAGGTCTCCCCTGAGCCTCCTCTTCTCCAGGCTAAACAACCCCAGCTCCTTCAGCCTCTCCTCGTAGGGCTTTTGCTTGAGGCCTCTCCCCAGCCTTACAGATGTGGTGCTGAGGGATGTGGTTTAGTGGTGGCCTGGCAGTCCTGAGTTGATATTTGGACTTGGAAATCTTAAAGGTCTCTTCCAAGCAAAACAATTCCCTGATTCCATGATTAATTTATGCCAGTTTTTATTGTCTGCTGCTTAAGTGAATTACAGACTCCACAGGAACAGCTGGGGCTTACAAACTGGATATATCTTTTTAATAAGAAATGTTTAAAATCTTTATTTTAATTGTCAGTGGCCATACATCATCCACCAGCTTGTTTCCTTTTCTGTATATGAATGCACACTGCTTTCATTTCCTAAGCTAGTGATCATTCATCTAAGGCTAGGGAAGGCAATAATGGCACTCATGATAACAAAAAATCAATTGAGCTGTAAATAAGCTTGGTTACAGCTCCTAACAGTTTTAAGTCATTCATTAGCTAGAAACACATAGTGCCAACCAAAGAAATACAGTGACTTACTGCACTAGTTTCTACACTTCCCCTGTAGTTGGAGGCATCACCTTCTACTTACAGAAGTGGACCTTGTAGAAGCAACGAATACACGGCCAACCCTGTGGCACAACGTAATGGGTTTGCTGAATAGTCAGAGGATAATCAGTGTGTTTCCATACATGCAGAGAGACATCTGTTTCTGCCTTTGGATTACATCCCTTTTCCAAACTCCCAGCCAGGTTTTCCAGAGGCTTCCAAGAAGAAAATAAGCTATTTCAATAAGTTTCAGTCACATTTTGCCCTGTGGAAGGACAGTCGAAGCGCTCAGGCCATATGTAGTTTACACCTCTAACATCAGAAGGTGAAACATCAGAGTGCAAAAGGACGAGCCCCCACAAGGGAAAAAGCATCTGGGAACTAAAACTGCTTCTTAAAATGTGCTAAAATGGAGACCCTGAATTGGAACCCTTTCAAAAGGGCGGTGAGCAAAAGGGGAATTTGTCAGTCCTGATGGGATATTCCTAGGCAGGCAGCAACTCAAGTACTGTGGACCTAACGAGGTCAAATAATTTGCCACAGAGTGCACTGCTTTCTCTTTTGCCTTAAGAAAATCAAAACACACCATGGGCAGTGCAGGAATATATCAAGAGACAAGATAGGAGAGGAAAGGCACAGCATTTTGAGGTCCTCTTCCAAATCCCTGAGCAAGGCAGCACTCTAAACCATATCCCATCCCATTGAATAGAATCATAGAATCGTTAGGGCTGGAAGGGACCCCAAGGATCATCCAGCTCCAACCCCCTGCCATGGGCAGGGACGCCTCACACTACATCATGTTGCTCAGAACCACATCCAGCCTGGCCTTCAAATCCTCCAGGGATGAGGCTTCTACCACCTCCCTGGGCAATACATTGAGCTGTCTTGATCAAGCAGCAGATCCCTGGAAAATTTCCACAGACATGTTAGCAGGGAATAGTGCCTAAATGCCAAAATACATATACATTAGTTGAAATTTGAGTTTGCTCTTACTTGCAACACGAATTTCCAGCTCATGTACTTTTGCAGAGCAAACTGGAATCTGTGGGGTCCAATAAATGCAGTGAAAAAAAATGTGAGGTACAAGAAATCCTGATAATCCTGATGTGTTTCTCAGAAGACTATGGAAGAAAGCTGGATTTGATTGCTTGCCAAAGAACAGAGGAAAAGGTCTTTAAGCTAAATCTTACTGGATCAAAGATGACATCTGACCACTGAGAAACAAATCCTTTACAGTTTAGTAAGTAGCAAAGCCTAAATAACTCCGCCAGAGCACCATATATTAACACACATCTGACAAGTCTGCCGACAGCAGCTCTAACTGTTTAATCATAGAGGAATTTTGGGCTTAGACTCCCAGGCTGACATATAAATATCTCCTGAGTCCAAAAAAAACCCACCCTAAAATTTCTATCCCCAGCGCACACATACTTTACTACACACAGGGCAAAGAGATCTGAACGAGTCAGGTATTTTCAGGCTAAGACTCAATTTCCTCATGTGAGGCTCACACCATCTACCATTAATTTTATCTTGATCTCCACAGTGGCTGAGTTCTGTCAGCTGCATCTAGAGCCAAAGGGTCCAGCCCTCATAAATAAATAAGCAAGTAAATCAGACTCCTATGGCTGGCCAGTCAGATTTACTCTTGGAGAACACAGCAAATATTTTCCCAGTGTAGCTACCCACAAGGAGCAGCTTATCTCCTAACCTGGCAGTCATTAAAGGAGGAAGATTAAACTTGAAGAATGCTCTTGTCCTAGAGACCTACAAACACATTCATCCTGGAGCCCAGGTGCCCCTGTTAATTGGCACTGACTTCCAAAGAGCCCACAAGAATATTCATAGAATTGAGAGCATATTTCTAAATGATTCATGTTGCCAGTCCTCAATTATCCATTTGCAGCACCATTATCATATTAAATGTGACGTTATGGGCGCTCTTCATTATGTTCAGTGTCATTCTTTATTCTATTTATAGACCAAAAAATCTGAATCTTAAACAGATGAATCCATTTCTGGGAAGCTTTGCCATAATTTTAGTCACTGAAATCCTGATCACAGTTTGGGTGAAAGAAATAAAAATTTGTCTGACTGGAAAGCCATTCTGTAGACAAGACAGGGTTGTTGGGCCAACTCATTTCAACTCCACTATCACCTAGAAAGGTTGGTCCAGCTGATCCTTGGGGTCCCTTCCAACCTGGCACTCTGTGAACACACAAATACTGCTGCAAGTTTATAAAGCAGATAAACTCTGAACTGCCAGGGTGAAGCTCCATCTAGCATCCAAAACCTAGAGCTGGGAGACCCTGTAGTACCAGAAATTCTCAGGCAAGATTTCCTCACAAGCACCACCCCAGCACAACAACATTCAATGTGTGCACCACATCACCATTCCCCACACGTGCTGGTGCAAGTGTCCTGCACAATGTGTCCGAGAAGACCTAAAGGTCGCCATCCAGTATCTGAAGGGGGCCTACCAGAAAGCTGGGGAGGGACTTTTAGAGTGTCAGGTAATGATAGGACTAGGGGGAATGGGAAAAAAATAGAAATGGGTAGACTCAGATTGGATGTTAGGAAGAAGTTCTTCCCCATGAGGGTGGTGAGACACTGGCACAGGTTGCCCAGGGAGGTGGTGGAAGCCTCATCCCTGAGGGATTTTAAAGCCAGGCTGGATGTGGCTCTGAGCAACCTGATGTAGTGTGAGGTGTCCCTGCCCATGGCAGGGGGTTGGAACTGGATGATCCTTGAGGCCCGTTCCAACCCTAACAATTCTATGAGTCTATGATACCTACTCCAGAATGGGAATAGAACAGAACAGAACAGAACAGAACAGAATAGAATAGAATAGAATAGAATAGAATAGAATAGAATAGAATAGACCAGGTTGGAAGAAACTTTTAAGATCATTGTATCCAACCCATCAACCAATCCAACCCACCTAATCAACTAAACCATGGCACCAAGCACCCCATCAAGTCTCCTCCTGAACACCTCCAATGATGGTGACTCCACCACCTCCCCAGGCAGTCCATTCCAATGGGCAAACACTCTCTCTGTGTAAAACTTCTTCCTAACATCCAGCCTAAACCTCCCCTGGTGTAGCCTGAGACTGTGTCCTCTTGTTAATCCCCAAGCTGAAACTGCTGAGCCATATGTGGCTTGAAAATAGCTTCAGTGTGGCTCCAGTTTGGGAGATAGAGCCTGTGGTATGTAAATAAATGGTGTGCTTGGCAGGATGGCTGCTAGGTAATGTTTCATTGCTACACACTGCAGACCACTTGTGCTCTATGGGCAACCTTTGGAGATCAGCACAGCACTCCTGGGACACTCTTATGGGAAGCAGCGCAGAGAGCTTCTCAGCATTCCTGCATCTGCCCTCTGGGGGGGTCAGTCTCTTCTCTCCTGAATCAGGTGATAGAACAAGAGGAAATGGCCTGAAATTGTGCCAGGGGAGAGTTAAATTAGATATCAGGAAATATTTATTTCCTGACAGAGCGGTCAGGCATTAAATAGGTCACATAGGGAGCTGCTAGAGTCACTCTCTCTGGAGGTGTTCGAGGAATGTGCGGACATGGCACTTCAGGACATGGCTTGGTAGCCATGGTGGGGTCAGATCAATGATTGGACTTGATGATCTTAGAGGTCTTTTCCAATGAAAACGATTCTGTGGTTCTGTGAAACCTCTGAAGAGCCAGGAAAACGGCTGCTGAAAATGCCACTCAGTATGAACAGACTAACTTCAGCAGCAGAACAAGAGTTCTAATGAAGAGGTGAGAATGCCAAAAGGTTGCATGGAGAGTAATAACCAGATGAAACTAAAATAAAGCACACCCTCTTGAGAGACAAAAGTGATGATGGAACACACCAACACCTCTGGAGTTTGTGAGTGGTTTAGTGTTTGTGACACAAAATAAACAAATGAATAAATGGTTGGGAGTTGCTGTGTTGACATTTAAGGAACACAAAGAACCCGGGAACTAAATGCAGCTTTCATCTGTACAACCAGAAAGTTCATGTCTTCAGCAAGCCTGAACAGCTAATTCTCAGAAAAGCAAGATGATGACTTCTCAGAAAAGGTCCTCAGCATCATGCAGCTGGATTGGTGACGTGAGTATCCTGCTAATTGAAATCCTGACAGGTTTTGGGGTAGAGACTCCTCAAACAGAAGTCCAGAAAGCAGTGAAAAGGTCAGGATCAGGAGATCTTGAAAAGCTGCTGAGGATCAAAGCTAAGCCAAAGCTACTTAAGTCTGGGAGAAAATTGGTAGATTTAAGGGAAAATTTAGGTATTTAAAGTTTGCCTTTTGACCTGTTCATTATAGTGTGACATGGCAAAATATTTCCTTTTCAAGAAGCTGTTCTCCAGGACTCTATTTTCACAGAAATCACAGGACTGAGAAGAAGAAGAAGAAAAATCTATAACCAAAAGCCTCTTCAATAATACAATTGCTAATCAGGGGAACCCATTATCTATTGACCCAGCTAAGCAGCACAGTGGGTCATGTGTTTCCACTCTGTTAGAAGCTTTGGTCAGGCCAATAATCCAGAAAGAGTTATTCAGAGGAAAAAAATCAAAGACACTGCAGAGTCATCTCATTACAGTCAGCTCTCTATCATCTCTGCACAGTGTGAGAGCATGGCTGAGCCATCCAGCTGAAGGACTGGGAGGTCAAGAAACATTTCCTTGCTCAAATTCTTCATAGAGAGTGATTGCCCATTGGCATGTGCTGCCCACGGAGGTGGTGGAGTCACCATCACTGGGGGTGTTTAGGAGGAGACTTGATGGGGAGCTTGGTACCATGGTTTAGTTGATTAGATGGTGTTGGATGATGGGTTGGCACTATGATCTCGAAGGTCTCTTCCAACCTGGTCTGGTCCATTCCATTCCATTCCATTCCATTCCATTCCATTCCATTCCATTCCATTCCATTCCATTCCATTCCATTCTAACCTGTGGCTGCAACTGTAGCTAATCATCTGGCCTGAAACCCTGTATGCCAGCTGTCCTTTGGGAATGCCCTAGTGCCTAGTCATGGCCAAGCCTATCTCCCATTTGCTATGGCAGCAGTAGCTGGCCCATGCCAAAAGCTTTGCCAGGGATGAGGCTAATGGTAAGGGCATTGACATGGCAGTGCTCTAGCCCTATCACCAACCCAGTTTTAGCAAAAAGAAGATAGTTCATGAAAAATGAATGATGAGCAGTAACTATTGATAACCATGAGCTGTAAAGGAAGGAGAAATACAAACTTAACTTTAGAATAAAGGAAAAGCAAAGAACCTGTCAAAATAGAATAGCATTAGAATAGACTAGCATAGCATAGCATAGAATAGCATAGCATAGCATAGCATAGCATAGCATAGAATACCATAGAATAGAATAGAATGCCATAGAATAGAATAGCATAGAATAGAATTAACCAGGTTGGAAAAGACCTTTGGGATCATCAAGTCCAACCCATCATCCAACACCATCTAATCAGCTACACCATGGCACCAAGCACCCCACCCAGTCTCTTCCTAAACACCTCCAGGGATGGTGACTCCACCACCTTCCTGGGCAGCACATTCCAATGGCCAATCTCTCCTTCTATGAAGAACTTCTTCCTAACATCCAACCTAAACCTTCCCTGGCACAGCTTGAGACTGTGTCCTCTTGTTCTGGTGCTGGTTGCCTGAGAGAAGAGACCACCCCCACCCAGCTACAGCCTCCCTTCAGGTAGCTGTAAACAGCACCTATTACAACTTCTTTTTTTTCCCCCTTGTATTTTATCCTCCTGTGTAGTGACTGAGAGAAAAATCAGTTCAAAAAACCCCCAAAACATGAGAAATACCAGATGCTCAGGAACTTTGTATGCAGAAAGGCTTGAGGGTCACTGCCATCCTCCCAGCCCTCTGCAGAATTTTGAGTATTTGAGGCAATCTGGAAGCAGCTCAGTGCCAAGAACAGTGGCTGCCTTCCATCGCCCACATCTACTGATCTGGTTAACAGGTTTGGTGATTTGGCCCTTCCCTAAGCTTAATGCTATTCTTGTACTTATTCTTCTCAAAGCAAGCCTTTTGCTTGACTGCGATTACCAGTGCATCATTTTAGGGAAGAATTTAGCCCCATATTTACCTTGCAAGCAGATTGTAACTCCCTTTTGTCAAGAATTCAAAGGTATTGGATGTATTTTTGAAAGACCTGAAGCACAAGTCTTGTGAGGAGCAGCTGAAAAGAGCTGGGTTTGTTTAGCCTGGAGAAAAAAGAAGCTGAGGGGAGACCTTCTCACTCTCTCCAACTCCCTGAAAGGAGGTTGGAGTGATGTGGGGTCAGCCTCTCCTCCCAAGTAATAAATGACAGGACAAGAGATAACATCCTCAAGTTGCACCAGGGGAGATGCAGGGTGGATGCTAGGACACCTCTCCACTGAAATCGTTGCCAAGCCTTGCAACAGGCTGCCCAGGGCAGTGGTGGAGTTTCGTCCCTGTAAGGATTTAAAAGCTGTATAGATGTGGTGCTGAGGGCCATGGTTCAGTAGTGACCCGGCAGTGCTGGGTTAGTGGCTGACCATGGTAATGGTCTCTTCCAGCCAAAATGATTCTCTGATGCTAAGAAAATAAGACTGACACTCTTCCTGAAAAGCTGTAACAAATATTAAGTGAAATACCTATGAAGTGGGCTTAAAAAATGCCATTTAGAGACCTTAGTCCCAATGTTTGTGAAGGCTCCAGCACAGCTGCCTTCTAACATAGCAACATCAATGTTCCCTGGGCACTTGCAGGTCAAAGACCTCCCCTGGGGGACAACAGATCTGCACCTGAGCACACACACAAGTCCCAAATGCCTCTAGGTCTGGCTACGTGACTCAGTAACAGTCATCTACAGCATTCAAACTAACTCCAGCAGCCCAAGCTTGCACTACACTGCATTAGTTTTTTTCCCTTTGTGTGATTTCTTTTGTTTGCTTGCTTTGAGAGGTTGTTTTTCAGGCTGGCAGGCTCCCAGCAGGATGAATTTCCCCCCATCTGTGGCATTTCTAGCAGCTCCCTCTTCCTGCACTGCTCTCCTGGGGAGAAGGGCACAAGGGAAGAACAGTACCAAGAGATCTTGCTCTGTGGCTGTGTCTCCAAGGTAACAAATCTGGCTGAGGGCAAGGGCTTATCAGCTGGTGCATGCACACTGCCACCACACTGCCTGCAAAACCAGAGCAGGCATCTGCCTGGGCTTGTACTAAGTGAGCAGAGACCTCACAGAAATGGATGTGAAGGTGGTTATGCACCAGCTGGTGCATGGATGCACCATCTTCTGCATGGATGGGAGGAGCAGAAAGGTCACAGCAAATCACAGCAGTGGAGGACCCCAGCCAGGGAGCCATTACTATGCTAGGCTAAATTATCACCATGCCTTCACTGAAGTAAAACCCTGGACAAGTCACAACCATATTAAACAGAAACCTTGGCTTCTGGCAATGTCACCTTCAGGACTAGGGAGCTTGGGAAGTTGGCTCTCAACAGCCAAGAAAGCATTTTTTTTCATGGTGAGGCAATTGAGTTTCCCTTTGAAAATGCAACCACCAAAATAAAATGAAATAAACTGAGCTATTTTGTGGAATTATGGTGACTGACAAATTGCTTCTCAATGGAAGAAAAGCAAAAGTAAAAATTTTGATAGGACTTGACTCATGCTTTTAAAGCTCCTAAGCTTTAGGACTAATTAGGTGCCTGCAGCTGATGTTATTGTTACACGTTATGGAGGATGCTGCATTAATGGAAAGCCAAACCCATTGGTGCTCATGCTGGAGACAATCCATGAGTGGAGAATGGAATGGCTGTTTCATGAGAAGCTGAAATTGGGGGTTCTTTCCATTTCACATTAGCACAAATCTGCCACTAACCTACTCTCCAAATGTTGGAATTAAACACAGACTAGAAATATCTGTTTCCCACCAACTCTGGGTTCTATTACTGTGTCAGTCAAAGCACTTCATTTGCTAGCAGCTGCTCCTCCGCAAGAAAAAGCCTTAGGGAAAAAAAAACCAACAAAAAACCCAGCAAGTCTTTCACAAAACACAATAGACTCATGAGGTCTGTGGTGATGGGTTGGACTTGATGATCTTTGAGGTCTCTTCCAGCCGTGGTGATTCTGCGTGGCTCTGTGAATAGAATTGACCAGGTTGGAAAAAGACCTTTGAGATCATCCAGTCCAACCTATCACCCAACACCATCTAATCAGCTAAACCATGGCACCAAGCACCCCATCCAGTCTCTTCCTAAACAACTCCAGGGATGGTGATTCCACCACCCCCTGGGCAGCACATTCCAATGACCAATCTCTCTTTCTGTGAAGAGCTTCTTCCTAACATCCAGCCTAAACCTCCCCTGGCACAGCTTGAGACTGTGTCCTCTTGTTCTGCTTGCTGGTTGCCTGGGAGAAGAGACCAGCCCCCACCTGGCTACAACCTCCCTTCAGGTAGTTGCAGAGAGCAATAAGGTCTCCCCTGAGCCTCCTCTTCTCCAGGCTAAGCAACCCCAGCTCCCTCAGCCTCTCCTCACAGGGCTGTGCTCCAGACCCCTCCCCAGCTTTGTTGCCCTTCTCTGGACACGTCCCAGCAACTCAACATCTTTCCTAAACTGAGGGGCCCAGAACTGGACACAGGACTCAAGGTGTGGCCTAACCAGCACAGGAGATGACACAGGTGCACCTCAAAGGCAAGCTTAATGCTGAGGCCAGCTCCTCTTTGGAAACTCCCTGCAGCCAAACCTCTGTACATCATCAGAAGAGCGTCACCTCCAGCACGTGAGGTGCAGACAGAGCTGGTTGACAAGCAGGGCTCCCTGATGGCAGAAAAAGGATTTCTACATTTTTTTCCCCTCTGCTGTTATTGAGTCTCATACTTTGGTCAAAATGGGACTAAATGCAAATGTTTCACTATTTCCAGAGAACCAAAATCCCCCTGAGCCTTGCAGCTACTTGGTAAAAGTGACTTTTCCATCAGACTCACTGCTGATGCTGCCAGGGAGCTCCTCTTTTGAACTCTGCTTTGGTTTTGTGGAAGATTTCATCAAACACAGCACATTCTGAATCAGAGAATTCTGCCCCCAGGAACGAGCACTTCAGGATGAAACTTTGTGTTATCAGACATTTCCTGCACATGGTACTCAGAGGCTCTCAACAGCTGCTGTATCACAGGAGTGGGAAGAAGCTTTATGCCTCAGCCAGGATCCAAACTCAGTATTTGCACTCAAAGGCAAATTGAACTGAAACATCCTTTCTTTTCTGCCTTTAAGATTGTGGTGTCCTGATGTTTCCTTCACTAGAGATTTTTTAATCTCATCTGGTCACTTTTTAATCAAGACTTTCACAGCATAATTATGGGCTAGATTTGCCAGTTAGTTTGATCCTGAAATACCACCTCTTCTGGAAAGATATGCAGGATGGTGCATGGATAATGTGTAAGGAGATGGCAGTCAGCTTAAAATGGGAGTTTGCAATGATGATCCTGGAGTTTACCTGTTAATCTTCCCTCCTTCCAATACCTGGAGAGATAGAATAGAATAATAGAATCATAGAATCAATAAGATTGGAAGAGACCTCAAAGATCATCAAGTCCAACCTGTCACCCAAGACCTCATGACTACTAAACCATGGCACCAAGTGCCACATCCAATCCCCTCTTGAACACCTCCAGGGATGGCGACTCCACCACCTCCCTGGGCAGCCCATTCAAGATCCTACAGGAAGGCTGGAGAGGGACTTTTCATAAGAGTGTCTACAGACAGGACAAGGGGGAATGCTTTGAAGCTGAGGGAGAGCAGATTTAGACTGGATCTGAGAAAGAAGTTCTTCAGTATAAGGATGGTGAGACTTTGGAATAGGTTGCCCAGGGAGGTTGTGGATGCCTGCTCCCTGGGGGTGCTCAAGGCCAGGTTGAACAAAGCCTTGAGCAGCTCAGTCTAGTTGAGAGGCATCCTTGGAATTTGGAACAGATGACCTCTAAAGTCCTTTCCAACCTGAGCCATTCTGTGAGCATCTAGAGTGCAAAATAAGGATGATGTACACTCCAACTGGACAATACCTAAAGAGCTCTCAGTATTTAGAGTAAAAAAACATCTGACCAGTCTATTTCAGCAGTGGGTTTTTTTGCAGGGAATCACTTGCTGGTAGTTAGTCTCCTCACTGAAAGCACTGGAGATGATTTTCATATTATGTTTTTGCATAAATACAACAATTGAGAGAAGCACAGCACTGGTTTGCCTCTTGCAGTGTGATGGAGGTTTTAAAACTATCCACAAGAATGGGGGATGATGACCCCCTCTCAAGCATAATCAGTTCCTTGTGGCTTTATTCCTTTTGTGATCTCACAATTCTGCAGAGAGATATAGTTGTAAGGGTAAGAAGCCTGTCCATTAGAATAGAATAGAACTGACCAGAACAGAACTGACCAGGTTGGAATAGACCTTTGAGATCATCAAGTCCAACCTATCACCCAACACTATCTGATTAACTAAACCATGGCACCAAGCACCCCATCCACTCTCTTCCTAAACACTTCCAGTGATGGTGACTCCACCACCTCCCTGGGCAGCCCATTCCAAAGGCCAATCTCTCTTTCTGTGAAGAACTTCTTCCTAACATCCAGCCTAAACCTCTCCTGGCACAGCCTGAGACTGTGTCCCCTTGTTCTGGTGCTGGTTGCCTGGGAGAAGAGATCAACCCCACCTGGCTACAACCTCCCTTCAGGTAGTTGTAGACAGCAAGAAGGTCTCTCCTGAGCCTCCTCTTCTCCAGGCTAAGCAACCCCAGCTCCCTCAGTCTCTCCTCACAGGGCTTATGCTCCAAACCCCTCACCAACTTCGTTGCCCTTCTCTGGACACATTCCAGAAAGTCAACATTCTGAGTGGTGACTTAGAATAAGAAGTGAAACAAAACTGCACAGACTTTGGAGCAGCTGCTGAATTACACACAGGACTAGCAGGGGACCTTGGTAGCAGTTTTATCTTTTAAAAACCCCTCACCTGTAATGTCTGGTTTCTGAAAGCACAACAAAGAGGAATTAAAAATGACTGAAACAAGAAGAAAGGAAAACAATAAGGAAAATCAACATAGACTCACTAAAATTACACTGAAGGACTGATTAGCCCCTCAGTTTAGGAAAGATGCTGAGTTGCTGGGATGTGTCAGAGAAGGGCAACAAAGCTGGGGAGGGGTTTGGAGCACAGCCCTGTGAGGAGAGCCTGAGGGAGCTGGAGTTGCTTAGCCTAGAGAAGAGGAGGCTCAGGGGAGACCTTATTGCTCTCTACAGCTACCTGAAGGGAGGTTGTAGCCAGGAGGAGGCAGGTCTCTTCTCCCAGGCAACCAGCACCAGAACAAGAGGACACAGTCTCAGGCTGCACCAGGCGAGGTTTAGGCTAGATGTTAGGAAGAAATTCTTCATAGAGAGAGTGATTTGCCATTGGAACGTGCTGCCCAGGGAGGTGATGGAGTTGCCATCACTGGAGGTGTTTAGAAGGAGACTTGATGGGGTGCTTGGTGCCATGGTTTAGTTGATTAGATGGTGCTGGATAATGGGTTGGACATGATGATCATGAAGGTCTCTTCCAACCTGGTCTATTCTATTCCACTCTATTCTATTCCACTCTATTCTATTCCATTGAATTCCCATTCTGCTGTCACTCTTTAGATATAGCTAACAGACACGGTTGAGCACCAGACTTGGTAGAGTTAGATAGTGGTTGGACTTGATGATCTTCAAGGTCTTTGCCAATCAAAATAGTTCTGTGATTCTATGACCATGACATGCATGAACCACAGTCTGCAATTGCATATCATTACCAATACCAGCAGCTATATTCTCACTGAAGAGCCCTTTATTTTAACAGCTGACTCACAAGCATAGTAGCATGCTGCTGTTGAAATATGCTATTGCAGGTGTGGAGGTGAAAAACAGAACAGTTCTGTATGCAAAATGGATGATTCCTTGGAGGAGTTTGAGTCCTTAGGGTCGCTGTTGAACTAGAGATAGAAACCCCCCCAGCTGCTACATTGCCATGATTTGCTCAGGTGTTCGCCTCTTCCCATGAAAAATGCATGGGCTTTTATCTCAGCCCCTAAAGAGAATAGGATAAACTAAATGTGCTTTTCTCATTCAGCTATAAAAGAGAAAAACATATGCTTTTCCATTATAGGAGCAGTATATTATGCTTGCTACACCATTTTGGTGACTCTGTGATAGTATCTGGCTGATGTCTAGGTTATTTAGCATAAGCAATCACAATCTAGCCATTATGCTAAATGAGTAATAATCTCTTCTGGGCTCAGAAATGACAGAAATTCATAGTTTCATAGACTTTGAACAGGTTTCTGCAGATACAGCAATATGAAGCTCCATGGTTGAATACACATTCAACCTTAAGTGAACACTAAAAGAGAGAAACTGTAGATATCTGTCTCCTCCTCCTTTCCCTTCAGCAGGAAATTAAATTAGAGCAGCAGTCAAAATAATTTCCTGCCAAAATAAACATGGCCACGCACACACTCTTTCTTCCTAACAATAACCCAAATGCTTTCCACCTGGGACTGGAAAAATATTATCTGTTTGATCTAGGGTGTGTTGCTTCAGAGGAGGGCCAAAACCCTCCCTCTCTAAAGCTTGATTGCATCATTTCATCTCACCAGAGAGGCTTTCTGCGAATGCAAAATAAAAGCAGTCCATTCAGTGACAGAAGATGTTGTCATATTTTATCACCCTCGATTTTAAGTGCCTCTTACAGCTTCCCCAGTGGCCCCCAGGAAGCCACCAACAATTTGAGATTGGCCCCCCTGATGCACAGCCATTGCAAAAAAAACCCAACCAAACAACATAAATAAATAGATTAAAAAATCGAGTTCCTGTGACTGTAAGAGGCTGAATGGGAAGCCTCTGAATGGACCAGCTGTTGCTGATCTGTAAAATGAAATTCAATAAGCCCCATTAGAGTTCATTTATAGTAGCTGTTGATAACACCTACTCTGTTATTTAATGGCTGTTGGCTTCTTTTAAAACATTAATCCCCCCCAAAAAATAATAAAACCCCATCTAGTGAGTCACCCTAGGTATGAAAATAATGTCAAGCACCAGCTTTGGAGAGCTGCATGTACCAAAAGTAGGTCTTTTGAGGTACATATCTTATCTCCCTGCCCACAACCCGCAGCACGAGTAAGAACGGCTATGCATAAAACATTAACATATGCTGGCCCTGTATTTATAGATTTAAAAAAAAAAGGGAAAAAAAAAAAAAAAAAGGAAAGAAACCACCCCAAAATTTAGTCACAGCTTGAGTCTGCAATACTACAAAGTGAAGGGCAATTAAACCATTTATGTGCGATTTTAATTCTGCTCACAGAAGCTGCCTGGCACAGCTGGAGCCACGTCTCTGTAATTCCCCCACAGGATGGCTACACTGGATTAAATAAAGAGGAGGGAGAGGGGAAAAAAAAGACCAAACCCCAACCAAACAGGAAACACCCTGGATTTCTCACACTGTCACAGAACAGTAACTGCTGCTTCTCCCGTGCGAAGTCACTTAGTCATCTCCAAGCAGTGACATGGCATCCCCAAAATAATCTCAGCACCATCATCGATAGAGATGTTCCGAGCTCGCAATTCCCACACTGTTGGGAAAGTCAATATTTAAGGAGAGGCTCATTTCACGCTGGAAAGATTAATGTTTCTGGGTAGGGAATCTTTCTCAGAGTGCATATCAGGGAAAGGAGAAAGAACTAAACGTTTTGCCAGATTGTTCCCCCCCCCCCCCCCCGCCCCGACCTCCCCTCCAAATTAAGTTAAACATAGAGAGCCCAGTTACAAAATGCTCTGAACAACGGACCCTGCAATGTTGAAATGACAGCTCCTGATCATTTCAGATTGAAGAAAACAAAGCACATGAAGCATTTCTGTATATTCCTTTAACCAAGCAATTATCTTGGTCAAAAAGGATACAGAAATCACCTTTTTAGGAAGCTAACATCACCTGTCCTCCTGCAGCCAGCATCAAGTTGACACAAGGCTATGACCCTCAAGTACACAGCTCTGAATTACAGGGCACGTTCACACAGCTCTTGACCCAGCACCATGCAGCCTGGCTGGGCAGGACCTAGGGGCTCCACACAGCCATAATCTTCTGACATCTCAAGGTATTGGTGGGGCTGTCAAACCCTGCTTTCCCTCAGGTGTCTTCCAGGTTTGGAGCAGAAGACTTGAGAGAAGTGATGGGGAGGATTTCTGCTGGGCAAAGCCTGAGAAAGAAACCAGCTCTAGCTGGTTAGAATAGAATAGAATAGAATAGAATAGAATAGAATAGAATAGAATAGAATAGAATAGAATAGAATAGAATAGAATAGAATAGAATAGAATAGAATAGACCAGGTTGGAAGAGACCTTCAAGATCATCACATCCAACCCATCAACCAATCCAACCCACCTAAACAACTAAACCATGGCACCAGCACCCCATCAAGTCTCCTCTTGAACACCTCCAATGCTGGTGACTCCACCACCTCCCCAGGCAGCCCATTCCAATGGGCAATCACTCTCTCTGTATAGAATTTCTTCCTAACATTAATGATGATGCAGATACTAACAACATGATGAGCATCAAAACCTACTGACTCAGTTCTTCAAAACACCGGGTTTCAGGGAACAACCTTTCTTGTCCCTCCTCACCTTCAACAGCCCAATGAGATTTGCATGTATTTCTGTTGGAACTGCTACAGACCAGATCTGAGAAGTCTGCAGAGAATAAGTGACTTGGCTACTCAATGAACTTTTTCACATAATCCCTCTCTGACTCTCCATTTGTTGAAAACAAAAAACCACAATAATAAATCAAAAGGTTAGGGATCAAATGGAACCACACAGAGAATTACTTCAAGGCTCAGAGCGACATCACCAGTACTTTGTGGAAGACAAAAAAGCAGCACCGCAGTCTTTGAAGTGCCTAGACAAATAATTATTTTAACCAGTAACCAGAAGTGAATTCCACCCCCAGAAAAAGCCAGGGAAATCTTTAAGAGGTGTAAAGCTCAGTCTCGGGCTACAGAACCTGCTAAATCTTACACTAATGAACAGTCAGGAGCAAACAGGGACGTCCAACGTTTCATACCAGGGCCATAAAGTGCCTTGAAAAAGCAGAGGTAAAACTTTTAAGCTAATATCCACCATTAAAATGTGGAAGAATAGGAGTGATGCCCTAAAAGTTAGAATTTTTGTATGGCCTGAACATGAGCCAGCAGTGTGCCTAAGTGGCCAAGAAGGCCAATGGCATCCTGGCATGCATCAAGAAGAGCGTGGCCAGCAGGAGCAGGGAAGTCATTCTGCCCCTGTACTCTGCACTGGTTAGGACACACCTTGAGTCCTGTGTCCAGTTCTGGGCCCCTCAGTTTAAGAAGGACATTGAGACACTTGAACGTGTCCAGAGAAGGGCAATGAGGCTGGGGAGAGGCTTTGAGCACAAGTCCTACGAGGAGGGGCTGAGGGAGCTGGGGTTGTTTAGCCTGGAGAAGAGGAGGCTCAGGGAGTCCTTCTTGCTGTCTACAACTACCTGAAGGGAGGTTGTAGCCAGGTGGGGGTTGGTCTCTTCTCCCAGGCAACCAGCACCAGAACAAGAGGACACAGTCTCAGGCTGTGCCTGTGAATCTGTGATTCTGTATCTCCATCATGTCATGTCAAGGCCACACCTCTAAGAAGACACAGGAACTCCAAGTTAAAGGTTAGAGCAATCAGCCCCCAAAATGAAAGGAATACACAGATTAGTAGTGGATTGATTCCCCCCCGCTGCAATTGAAAAAGATTCTCAGTAGAATGATTTTTTTTTTCCCCAGGTGTAAGAGGTTATCACAGAATCACCAAGGTTGGAAGAGACCTCAAAGATCATCAAGTCCAACCTGTCACCCAACACCTCATGACTACTAAACCATGGCACCAAGTGTCACATCCAATCCCCTCTTGAACACCTCCAGGGATGGTGACTCCACCACTTCCCTGGGCAGCACATCCCAATGGTGAATGACTCAGTAAAGAACTTTCTCCTCACCTCAAGCCTAAACTTCCCCTCTAAGGTGGTGGTGGTTGTTGTTGTTGTTATTATTATTACTATTTAATTAACTTCATCTCCCTCTTAGGAATAAAAAAAATATTTCTATATGGAGTTGGAACAAAAAAAAAAAAGAGATATTTTGTAAAGGTGTTGAGGGCTTAGGTTTGAAGAAACAATATTCATTTCAATTACCTATTTGGACAGGCACTGGAACAGGTTGCCCAAAGAGGTGGTGGAGTCACCATTTCTGAAGGTGCCCATGAAACATGTGGATATAGTATCATAGTATCAGTCAGAGTTGGAAGGGACCACAAGGATCATCCAGTTCCAACCCCCCTGCCATGGGCAGGGACACCCCACACTAGATCAGGCTGGCCAGAACCTCATCCAGCCTGGGCTTAAACACCTCCAGGGATGGGGCCTCAACCGCCTCCCTGCACACCCCATTCCAGGGCTTCACCACTCTCATGGTGAAGAGCTTCCTCCTCATGTCCAGCCTGAATCTCCCCACCTCCAGCTTCATTCCGTTCCCCCTAGTCCTATCACTACTTGCTAGCCTGAGAAGTCCCTCCCCAGCCTTCTAGGCACTTTGGGCCATGGTTTAATGGCCATGGTGGTCTTAAGTTGACGGTTGGACTTGATCTTGGAGGTCTTTTCCAACCCAAACGATTCTATGATTCTATGAAGTGCTTTTGCAGGAGGGCAATGACTATTCTGATAACTCTGGACAAAAGGTAAATTCTTAGCAGCACGTAATTCACAGAGAAGAAACCCCAGCAAAATATTTATCACTTATAGCCAAGGGACCCGAGAACAGGAAGAACCAAGCTTGTCCTCAGTATATGAAGGCTCACCAGATTTAATAATTTCAATATGATTCACACACAAGCAAAGCAGCATCTGTGCTCAAAACAGTGATGGTGCATTTGATGACCCTGGCAAATACCCAAGGACTCCAAAGGAACTGAACAGGCTCTGTTCAGTAGGTTGTGATATGCCATCTCCAAACCCTCTGCTGTGAAAAAGCCTCTGTGAAGTCCACGTGGGAGTTTTCCAATAGGTCAGATGGAACTTGTCCAGTTCCTTAGAACAGGAGGCACAGATTTCATGCTTTGTGGGTAAAACCAAAACACTTTCCCCACCTCCCAAATGCACACAATCCCTCCTCCTTCCTCAACCCTTCTAAAATACAGAGCCCCTTTCACTTGTGAGCTGTCAGAACAAGAGGACACAGTCTCAAGCTGTGCCAGGGGAGGTTTAGGCTGGATGTTAGGAAGAAGTTCTTCATAGAGAGAGTGATTGCCCATTGGAATGTGCTGCCTGGGGAGGTGGTGGAGTCACCATCACTGGAGGTGTTTAGGAGGAGACTGGATGGGGTGCTTGGTGCCATGGTTTAGTTGATTAGATGGTGTTTGATAATGGGTTGGACACTATGATCTCGAAGGTCTTTTCCAACCTCGTCTACCCTATCCTATCTATCCTATCCTATCCTATCCTATCCTATCCTATCCTATCCTATCCTATCCTATCCTATCCTATCCTATCCTATCCTATCCTATCCTACCCTCCTACCCATGCTTTTAAGTAAGTACTTCTCTATACCTTAAGCTTAGCAGTTATTTAGGAATGCTACTCGAAACAAAACCATTGGATTGTGGAGGCGGTGAGATACAAACAGAGAGAGTAATTGGCCTTTGGAATGTGCTGCCCAGGGAGGTGGTGGAGTCAGCACCCCTGGAGTTGTTCAAAAAAGGATTGGACGTGGCACTTGAAGCCATGCTTTAGTTAGTCAGGAGGTGTTAGGTATTAGGTTGGACTTGATGGTCTCTGAGGTCTTTTCCAACCTGGTTGATTCTATGACAAAGTGTGTCAGATACAGATCTGTCGCTCTTTGTCCCTGACTGTCAATGATGAACTCGTGGTGGTGAAATATAGGAAATGTATCTGGATCCTTCAAACCAATTTGCTCTCAAGCTGCATGGCTCAGGCAGAACAGTGCATCAATAACAGGGCAGAAGGCAAAAAGTAGGCTGCTGCACCTTCTGGACGAAGGAGCTCACGTAGAGTCTGCGAGAAGGTCGTACATGTGACTCCTCCCTCCAGCAATAGGGTTCATTAGGCAACATTTCTCCTTGGCAAGGGGAACGAGAAATTTTGCCATTTGCAATATTCATCCCGCAGGAGACTCATGCCATTTTCATTCAACCATCTGGCCACAGAGCATTGTTTTTCAGGGTATGATCCAGCCTGCCCAGATTTAGATATTGCATCACCTCGCTTTTATGTGTTTGGCGAGGGAAGGCAGTTTAGTCTGTCCAGCTCCTCCACGAGTCAATGGAGAGATTCAGGTACCTTTAAAGACTTGTAAAAGCACATCCAGTCTTCATAGCTTATGTAGTTCTCTTTTTTTTTTTTTTTTACCCCTGCCAACATACAGAATTCAGGCATTCCCAGACAAAAATCAATTCAGTCTGCTCAAGCAAGGGTTCCTCTTTTTTCACTGAGATCACAGGAAGGTAAAGGAACATTTTGGACGGCTCCATTCACTTAGCCCACAGAGCAGTGGCACTTCACAGAACTGTGCTGGCAATAAAAATGTGTGAAAGAAGGGGAAGATCTGGATGCCAGGCTGAGGTCACGTCTCACAGGAGTGACCTAGTCAATGCTCTACCAACAGCTCCCTGTCAATAGGTCCAGCACATTGAAGCTGAGAAAGTGCTGCAAGAGCTCAAGCCCAGTTTATCAGAACAGAATAGAATGAACCACGTTGGAAGAGACCTTTGAGATCATCAAGTCCAACCTATCATCCAACACTATCTAATCAACTAAACCATGGTGCAAGCACCCCATCCAGTCTCCTCCTAAACACCTCCAGGGATGGCGACTCCATCACCTCCCTGGGGAGCCCATTCCAATGGCAAATCACTCTCTCTACGAAGAATTTCTTCCTAACATCCAGCCTAAACATCCCCTGGTGCAGCTTGAGACTGTGTCCTCTTGTTCTGGTGCTGGTTGCCTGGGAGAAGAGACCAGCCCCCACCTGGCTACAACCTCCCTTCAGGTAGTTGTAGAGAGCAATAAGGTCTCCTCTGAGTCTCCTCTTCTCCAGGCTAAGCAACCCCAGCTCCCTCAGCCTCTCCTCACAGGGCTGTGCTCCAAACCCCTCCCCGGATTTGTTGCCCTCCTCTGGACACAATCCATCAAGTCAGTATCTTTCCTAAACTGAGGGGCCCAGAACTGGACACAGCACTCAAGTTAAAATCAGTTAAAATGCTGCATGGTAAGAGGATTTATTTACACATTTCCCATTAAACTATGCCCTTGTCACATTGCTTATCACCAGGTGCAGAAACTCAGGTCTCATGCATTTCTCACCCAGTACTGCCCTCATAAGATGAAGCCAGACACAGATAATTGTATGATCCAATATTTGGGGCTTCTTGGCTTAGATACCTTTCTGCCTCCTCTTAGATTGCAATATACCTTTGGGCACTCAATTCCCCAGACAAAAAGGCTCTTCTGTGCCTACAGCCTGATGAAATGTGAGTGCCTAGGGAACACTCAGACTACATGGGAGGCATCTAATGAATTTCAATGCCTGATGGATTTAATAGCCTTACCAAGTGAGCAGGCTGGATCAGTGTCTAGGATTGAGTAGAGTTTAAAGCACTCTAATCCCACTGTAGACAGGATTTAGGCAGACTGGATCATAGCCTCACTTTTTTCACATCCTTAAAACAAGAAGTAGCAGCAACAAATACTCTAAATTGCAGTCCATAAAGGTATTAGAACAGCTCACAGTGACAAGCTTCACCAGAAGCCAAGTTTCTGACTCCATATGTACATGTTTGCTTAAATTAACAGTAGTCAGCTGAGCTCTGATGTAAACCCTGCACAAGCTGACAAATATTCCAGGGTTAAGAGACTCCAGAACTATCAAAGATGAATAACTTTCTGTCTCTCTCTCTCCTAGTTATGCTACAGAGCATGTCTGCCATGGTTAGAAGCTTGTGTATCAAAAGGATAAAAAAGTCAATGGAAAAAAACCTCTTTTTAAAGGCCAGATGCTGGTCATCCTACTATCTGAGACAAAGCTCTTGAGCAGTTAAGCTGTTACAGGGTAGAAAGACAAGGGACTGTATCAAGTCTACACATTAAGGTCTGTTGTTCTCGCAAAGCTCTGTGATATTATGCCCTGCTCACACACATTTACCCAAACGCTGCTTTCCTTCACAAAGGTGTACTGCATTTACTCTTGATCACACCTCACAGAAGACTCAAGCACAGAATCAAGTGGTAAACCTGCTAATTTAAACATCTTTGCTACACAAACCACTCAAGATCTGAGCTTGAGCATCATTCAGCCTGTGAACTCACCCCCAGGAAACAAACACAAGCTTCATACATAAGTGGTGTGCACTTTCAAGAGATGACAAACACAGTTTGCCCTATAACTCTGTCATTCTCACCTGCAATGTTGCACACAAAACCTGTGACTCCTTTCAAAGACAACAGTGCTGAACTAATGGAGATCCTCAAGGAAAGGAGAACACTTTCCAGAAAACAACAAGACAATAATTCTCTCCATGAATATAGTTGGAAAATACTGGTGCTGGCAGCTCAGTAAAAGAAATGGGAATGATATCAGTACAGAATAATGTAGCTGATGTTTTGCTTTGCCTGCAGAACAAAGGGCTACAGTCATAAGACTTGAGAAATCTCAGTTTATTCCTCACTTTCTGCTGTTGATACAAACAAAAGAATGCAGGTCTTACACTCTTCCTTCTCTCTCAGTGTGTACCAGGTTGAGCTAGGGAACTATTTCCAGGAGGATAGACTGAGATTAGCTCTTCCCAGGATGTTGTGCAGCCTGGTGGTTAAGGTGTTCTCTTCCATAGGGGAAAAGATATGGGCTGCAATCTTCCCACAAGAGGAGGGATTTAAGCCCAGCCTTTCAATGCTTTGGTAATTACTGTTCTTAGTTAAGAAGCATTCTTTTGTTTGAATTGAGCCAAATAAACCAGCACCAGAACAAGAGGACACAGTCTCAAGCTGTGCCAGGGGAAGTTTAGGCTGGAGGTGAGGAGAAAGTTCTTCACTGAGAGAGTTGTTCGCCACTGAAATGTGCTGCCCAGGGAGTTGGTGGAGTCACCATCCCTGGAGGTGTTCAAGAGGGGATTGGATGTGGCACTTGGTGCCATGGTTTAGCCATGAGGTCTGTGGTGACAGGTTGGACTTGATGATCTTTGAGGTCTCTTCCAACCTTGGTGATTCTGTGGTTTTTTAAGTTCTTCTCAATTAATATTTATCAGAGCAGGGTACAAATAGACAAAAAAAAATCAGTTGAAAGAAAAGGTGAAGTGTGGAAACAGGAGTTAAGAATCATAAGCACAAAGTGTAAGGGGACCCAGCACAACAGAATAACATCACTGACTAGCCAAACAGTGACATGAAAATGCTTTCTGTTTATTTGGCACGCTGTGCAAAGCAACTACAGAATTAATTTCCCCTATGAATTCTTGAGGTCAGGAGCCAAAGAGAAAAAAACAAACCCACATTCATCTAGCAAATAATCTGAGCTGTAATTTTTGGCCACAGCATTGACTTTCAACTTTCCAGATGTAAGCCAAATTCTTATCAATCAGAAGAAAAGGGAAATGGTTTTCACTGGACTTTCATGTCCTCTCCCTGAAAATAAATAAATAAATAAATAACTCATATTGCCCTAGACAGCTTCTGAGAGTAACTCTAATTTCTTAACATGGGGCTTGATGGAAAATGACTGTGTCTGGATTCCAATAAGATTTTGTTGTCAAACACACCATAAACAACTTCTAGCCCACTTTGAATGGCCAAACGCTTTCAAGTCTAAATTTTGGCTACTCTGTACAAGCAGCCAAACTAGAATCACAGCCCTGCTTTAGTTTGGAGCCAAGTGCTGTTTCACTATCATTTGTTATCATAAAACCCCCCAACAACAACATTAATTCAACAGCACTCCACAAGCCAACAACCCTCCCATAAAACCAAAGCAAAACAAACCCACAAAACCCCAACAAAGACAGAACAAGATATGACCATTAGGAAGAGTCTACAACTTGCAGGAGAATCTCCTGGGAAAGTGCAAGAAGAGAAGGCTCCAAGGAGACCTTATTGTGGCCTTCCAGTATCTGAAGGGGCTACGAGAAAGCTGGGGAGGGACTTTTTAGGGTGTCAGGGGGTGATAGGATGAGGGGGAATGGAACAAAAACAGAAAAGGGTAAATTCAGATTGGATGTTAGGAAGAAATTCTTCACCATGAGGGTGTTGAGACTGGAACAGGTTGCCCAGGGAGGTGGTAGAAGCCTCATCCCTGGAGGATTTTAAGGCCAGGCCTGATGTGGCTCTGAGCAACCTGATCTAGTGTGAGGTGTTGGAACTAGATGATCCTTGAGGTCCCTTCCAACCCTAACAATTCTATGATTCTAAGCATGTTGGAAAGATTATGCTGGAGAGACTGAAACATTTACTCATGATAGAAGGAGCCCCTCTCTTTATTCCAGCCATCAAATAACTGACACAGATTTGTAGTCAGCACATCACAGGGTAGATGAAACTGTAGTCAAATTTGCTTTCATCATTTAAGTACATGATCTCATTTGGCAACATTAAACCACTGAAGTGAATTCAGATTGAAGTCACAACTTTGGCTTGCTACACATCCCAGCTCATTCTGCTTCAGTTTCCCAGCCTGACTACCATCATGTCATTTTGCTTTCCATCCCTGTCCCTGAGAGGAGATAACAAAGCTTTCCTGTCTTACAAAGAGTTGCCACCAATAAATTTCAGTACTGGAATGTCACTGATCTTAAAATACAAAATTTTTTCTCAAACAAGAGACCCAGCCAGCAATGTTCTTTAAGCAGAACATTACATGATACTTCCCACGAAAATCTACTGAAGCAAACATAAATTGCAGGCAAGAGAAACCAGGTTCCGGCTGCTGTCCCTAGAGGTGTTCAAGAAACGCGTGGATATGGCACTTCAGGACATGGTTTAATGGTCATGGTGGTGTTAGGTTGATGGTTGGACTTGATGACCTCAGAGGTCTTTTCTAACTGAAACTATTCTATGAATCTATGATGAAAAACCTCCCTAACAAGGGCCCATCGCTCAACACAGTCACCTCACACAGCACCGCAGCCTCAGAACAGAAAGAAACAGAAACACCTCCTCCTACTCCTGAGCAGCCTGGGTCTCTGAGCAAGCTCAAGGAGTCATTTGAGAGAGGACTGAGAAGAATATCTCATAGCAGATTTGAATATTAAACAAGCTATTTTATTCTGCCTGGCCCTGCAGACCATGAAGCAAATGGTTGCATTACTCAGAGCTGTCCTACATACATCTCTGCTCATATGCTAAACATCTACTGGACCTGAAGTTCAGGTGGCTGAAACAATTAACACAATCCTACACTAAATACAAATACTACAGTCTTTGTAAAACAAACCAACCTAAACCTCCAGGGCTGAAAATGATCAGGGATGGGTTTGTGTATGAAATACAATTAATGCTTCAGAGCTGTCATTGGGTCTATTTTTTGAGCACGGGAGAACCACCAAAGGAGCAGCCCCACTGCTCCCAGTTACAGCCACTAATCATGCATTCTAGAGCTAGGCAATGTCAAAAGGAAGGTTGCCTGCACAAAATGAATCCAGTCCCTTTGGGTATACACATTACGACACAGTCTTGTAATTACACATTCACAGACTGGCTTTCCCCTCAGGACCACTGCTGTATTCAGTCCACAGAAGGAAGAGTGCTCTGCTCAAAACCAGCTGGACAAGCTTCTGTTTCTCTTTCCTTTCCTCTCCCTGGGTTCTGTACCACTGTACCTATTGCCTCCTGCCCACCCCTGCTCCAGAAGCAGTATTTGCATCCTCCTGGGCTTTCCAGCAGTGCTCATTACCATGATCCTCAAATGGTTCCCATCTATTAGCTGATTTATTTCCTGAACAATTCTCTCACAGAAACAGTTTTGTAACTGCTTCTATTTGGGCACACAGGGAGCTGGAAATTCAGCTATGAAGTTTCCATTCAGTTTAAGCAGTGATAAACCAGGAGTTAAATTCACCTGAGAAACACATGCACATGGTATCAGCACCCTTTTGTGGAGGTTTATTTAGTTTTTCTGACACAAAGCCTGAAGAATCCAGGTTCACAAAGGAAGATTTAACTGTCTTGAGCCTGAGACTCTGAGCTGCCTTGTGCCATTCAGAAACTTTCAGGTTTCACACCAGATTAAAGGCACTTTACAGAAAAGCAAGCTCCATCACTGCATAGTCTTGATTCACTCCCTTGCCCTCACTCGGGCACTGACTTCAAGCACCCAAAGCCTCTCCTCCTCCAACAACTTATCCTGAATTTAGGGGTTTTGCCTGTTACCATGTACTTTTCCTTCTTTCACCTCAATCTCTCCTATTTCCACCTGAGTCCCTGCACTGTGATTGTCAGGCCACCCTCTGTGCCTTTGTCCAGTTAGCCCTCACTCACCAAATCCATCTCTGAATCTGGTTTTCAGTCAGGCTCTTCGAAAATCCTCTTCAACCTTCATTGCCTCCTCCTCATAATCTCTCCCCACATCACTACTTTTGATGGGAAATTAATTAAGCTCTAAAGGCACTCAAAATCCTGTTAACATTTTGGAAAGCCACCATATCTATTGACACCAAGTTCCAGGAATATGCAGTTCCTGCTGGTCATTGTAGAGTCTGTAACTTGCACAAATCAGTAACTTTGATGCAATTTTAACATAATGTTTTAGTCAGAATTGGTATTTTTGCTTAACAGCACACATGTGGGGAAGAAGACTGCCTTTCAGCATCATCCTTTTAGGTTCAATGCTCCTTTGAAAGAAGACTTCCATCTGCAGGAGCTGGAGACAGCTTTTTGCCTAAATGCCTCAGGGCACTGGAGAACAGGTCTGATGAGGAGCAGCTGAGGGAACTAGGGTTGTTTAGCTTGAAGTAAAGGAGGCTGAGGGAGACCCTCTCACTCTATAACTCCCCTAAAGGAGGTTGGAGCCAGGTGGGGGCAGTGTCTTCTCCCAAGGAACAATGGGTAGTAGGAGAGGAAATGGCACTGAGTTGCACCAGGGGAAGGTTGGATATTAGAACAAACTCCTTCACTGAAGGAATTCTCTAACAGTGGAACAAGCTCCCCAGGAAGGTGGTTGAATCCCTGTCCCTGGAGGTGTGTAAAAGACACAGAGATGTGATGCTGAGGGACATGGTTTAAGCACCAGGCTTGGTAGCGCTAGATAATGGTTGGACTCAACCTGAAAAGGTCTTTTCCAACTGAAGCTACTCTGTCATGAAACCTTATAAAGACCTGTGCCTTTCTTCAGCCAGGGACACTGGGTCATTCTCCTTATATAAATCATATCTGCTCATGGTTTTCCAAGTGCGAATAGCAATGAAGTTGCATTTATGACGCTTAATTTGATTTTTAATTCAGCCTCTGTGGGTCAGCGCCTCGGAGAACTGCTGCTGCTGCTGCTAGGCATCATCACATGGAGGCATCTGCATTCAGGCCAGCTGTGTTTATGTATCATTCACACTGGTACCACACAATGGAGAAAATCACAAATTTGACTCTAATTGTGGCAGCTGTGTGCAGTGAAGTGTCCAAATTAGAAGCGACCTATAAAAGACTGTATTACTTGTAAAAGCAATGTGCTCTGGGGAATTTTCTCCACAATGGAATATTTTGGGAGTGAGCTTTCCAAACAAATAGGAGATTAGATATGAATAAACCCCATGAATGATGCATGTAACCATGAATGAACTTTCTGAACGCATCCCTGAGTCCTTTGGTGGAAAATGTTTCTCAAGTCTCAAAACACTGGAGTTTCAAGCCCCAGTAAAATTGGGTGAGGCAGGACCTGACCCCAGAAACCCAAACAACTCCAAACCCTGTTAAAGGACAGTTTTAAGAGACAAGAGTAAGAATATTCTGCAAACATGGAAGGGGAAGCACACCCTACACTGAAAGCAAAAAGTTTCAAGCCCCAGTAAAACTGGCTGAAGCAGGACCTAAGTTTCAAACCCCAGTAAAACTGGCTGAAGCAGCACCTGCCCTCAAACCCCCAAACTCCAAACCCTGTTAAAGCACAGTTTATAAGACAAGGGTAAGGATATCCTGCAAACATTGAAGGAGAAGCGCACCCTACACTGAAAGGAAAAAGTTTCAAGCCCCAGTAACATGGGCTGGAGCAGGACCTGCCCCCCAACAACCCCAAACAACTCCAAACCCTGTTAAAGCACAGTTTATAAGACAAGGGGAAGGATATTCTGCAAACATTGAAGGAGAAGCGCACCCTACACTGAAAGGAAAAAGTTTCAAGCCCCAGTAACATGGGCTGGAGCAGGACCTGAGTTTCAAGCCCCAGTAACATGGGCTGAAGCAGGACCTGCCCCCCAACAACCCCAAACAACTCCAAACCCTGTTAAAGCACAGTTTATAAGACAAGGGGAAGGATATTCTGCAAACATTGAAGGAGAAGCACACCCTACACTTGAAAGGAAAAAAAACACCAGTCTAACTTCTGCAGCAGAGATTGTCAAACCAAAAGAAAAGCAGCATTACCTCATCAGGAGATCTAAATCTAGGAATTCCAGCCAATTTGCTAGCCTACCTGGTGGTTTTGTCAGCTGAAGGCTGAACTTATTTACAAATTACATCCAAATCGTTCTGTGGTGCCACACAGACCTCACCAACAGAAGGATTCGCTGAAAACACTGGGCTGGAATCGACGAACTGTGCCTGGTGAAAACCAAACCAAGACAAGACAATGCACATATGGTTTTAGATATACTTTTCAATTCTCCTCATTCATTTTTTTTCATTCAGTACATTGGCTTGCCAGAATTTCCCCCCTTTTTCCCCCTGTGTGTTCAAGAAAGTAGATTTGTGGAGCTTTCAGCGTGCAGGGGGTTTATTTTTCGTTCTGAGTGCAGCCTGCACCACAGCAACAACCTGCTGCTGGCTTCTCCCTGACTGCCTGAAACACTTAGAGAAGAAAATAAATTTGAAATGACTGAAGCCTCTCCTGACCTCCAAAATAAAATAAAAACCAAAGTTTTAAAAGTTGTGATTGAATCAGCCTCTGACAAGGTTTGGAATATGAATGACGTGTGTCTGGGTAACAGGAGATTTGCTGAAGATTTAAATAGAACATTCAATTTGTGGCTTAGCACTGCAGCAATCTTCCATTTTTTGCTTACTCCCCAAAATACATGACTGAGTTCTCTGTCTCCTAAGCATGAATTCCACCCTGAAGTAGGTCATTAAGGTTAGGTTTATATAAAGCAAGCCATGATGTAAGGAAAGCTGGATGATATTCCTCCATAGACTTAGAAAACGGGGTCTGGATGGAATGCTCACGGAAGTGCACCTCCTCGCCAGAAAGAAAAACCAAACCAAACACAAAACACTTCACTCAGACTTCTTAAAAGTGCCATTTGGTAAAAATGAAGTGCTTCTCCACAACCAGCTCTGTGTGGTTTCACCCAAGACCCATCTCGACCTTTTCCAATGCCTGATGGAGCAGAAAGGACAAGAAATACCAAGGTTCCAGCAGAAGGATCAGAACTCAGCAAGAGTGGGAATTTCAAATGATAGCCCAAATTCAATCCCATGAAATATAATACATACAAACATGCTTGGGCAAAAAATAGCCAGTCTATCAATACATGAATAATGGCATGCTAGGCTGCAATGGGGGAACAACAGAGATTATGATCAATTTCTGCAGCTTGTCTAGGCAATGGGTTCCAGTGTGATGGGTCTCTTCTCCCAGGCAACCAGCACCAAAACAAGAGGACACAGTCACAGGCTGTGCCAGGGGAGGTTTAGGCTGGAGGTTAGGAGGAAGTTCTATACAGAGAGAGTGATTGCCCATGGAACGGGCTGCCTGAGGAGGTGGTGGAGTCACCATCACTGGAGGTGTTCAGGAGGAGACTTGATAAGGTGCTTGGTTGCATGGTTTAGTTGATTAGGTGGTGTTGGATGATAGGTTGGACACAATGATCTTGAAGGTCTCTTCTATTCTATTCTCTTCCATTCTATTATCTTCTATTCTATTCTCTTCTATCACCCTCACAATGAAGAATTTCTTCCTAATGTCTAATTTAAATCTACTCTCTTCCAGTTTAAAGCCATTAGCCCTCATCCTGTCACTACATGTCCTATTAAAAAGTCCCTCTCCAGCTTTCCTGCAGGCTCCCTTTAGCCTGGAAAGCTGTTAGGATACAAGCACATGTTGGAAGAAAAGTTGCATGCTGCTGAAACACCGAAATGATTTCAGCTTCCTCATGCATGAGTAAAAGGTGGAGATTGTTTTTTTCCCCCCCATTTGCAGAACTGCCACTTAGAACATCAGTTTGGGGGGAAAACAATGAAGAAAAAGACTAGAAACAAAAAAGCCCGTGGTTTACAGAGACCCAGGAATGGATAGGCATGCTTGCTGCTTTTGAATCTTCAGCTACACCTACTTTTTCCAACACAACCATCTAGTTTGCTGGTTTAATTACCTATATAATTATAAAACAATGTTGGGAATATAGTCAACATTTGCTGTGCTTAGTACACTGTAGAACATTTCTCATGCAGCAACATCGCTTCAGACCTCCTTGGGCTGAAACATAATCTCCTTGGATGCTTTCTCACTGCCGTGTAATCACACACCACTCAATCACCTTAGACTACTATCTGCTCCTCACCCTCTTCAGGCAACACTAATGGATGACCCTTGTCCCAGGTTCGTTCATTCCAACTTCACAAGGTGTTGCACCCCATAATACCTGTTTCCAGCTGACTAGCAGTAAGTAACACAGAAGCGGCAGAGACATCTGTGGTGCGTTCGGCTCCCTCTCAGCAGCGCACAGCTGAGCCGACACAATTCCACCTGATGCTGTGCTCATTTACCTGAGTTCAATTTGCAGCCTCTGTTTGATTTCTCCTTACAGAAATCTGTGGTGAAGCTTGCTGACACTTCCTTTTCTTACCAGCAGTGGAAAATTGCAGGCAAAAGACAGTGTAAACACAAACCCCAAATGCATCTGCAGAATGGTAGTCATCTATATTTTTTTCACCTGCTTTGCTCCCTTTTAAGGGGAACCAAAATTTAGAAGCAGAAGGGAGGGGAAAAAAAAAAAGGAATTGTTTTCATATTCACCTCACAGTAAGCCAACACCCACGTTTCAATTCTGGTATGGCTACTGAGACTTGTGGGAAAACCCAAGGCCAGGATTTTCTCTCATGATAAATCTTTTGACAGACCCAAAATAGGCTTTCTCTTATACAGCTTACGTCTTAGGAACCATATGTTAACTCAAGTATATGTAAAGTGCATATGAGTTCTATCACAACAGATCAACAGGAGCTACAAGGAGAAGACAAATGCAGTGTGCAGAAAGGAAAGCAATAGTTGCATCACTTAAATATTTACATTAGACACACAAACCAGAATCATGGAATTGTTAGGGTTGGAAGGGACCTCAAGGATCATCCAGTTCCAACCCCCTTGTCATAGGCAGGGACACCTCACACTGGATCAGGTTGCTTATGAGCCGCATCCAGCCTGGCCTTAAAAACCTCCAGGGATGAGGCTTCCACCACTTCCCTGGCCAACCTATTCCAGTGTCTCACCACCCTCATGGTGAAGAACTTCTTCCTAACATCCAACCTGAATCTACCCATTTCTACTTTTTCCCCATTCCCCCTAGTCCTGTCATTATTTGACACCCTAAAAAGTGACACGTGCCTCAGTCTGTGTGGTCTGATAGCTTTAGAGCACAGGAGGCTGACATGGATGAAAGTATCAGGAAACTGAACCAACCCAGAAATAGTCTTTTCACTGGATGGGGCCTGGAGGTATTAATTGGAGAATAATATTGCTCCATGACTGCATCTACCCTAACAAATACTACTTCTGTTTGTTTCCCCCCGTTCCTCTCTTTGGGAAGCAGGCAGAGAGAAAAGAAAGGCTGGCGATGAAGATGAATGCTGCTATCACCAGAAGCCTGAGAGAGAGCTCTGAAAGGGAGAAATCACAACATCTGCAGCTTGTTGGTTGTTTGTGCAAGTAGCTGAGCTGAACAGCATTTCCCAGAGCTTGGGAGAAAAGATTAAGATTTATGTAAGAGCAAAGATGTGCTTAAAGCTTGCTTACCTTTCACCATTTACTTTGCTGACCCTTAAGCAAGCAGCTGAATAATGTTCTGGTTTGAATAAATTCCATCTGGCTTGCAGGTAAGAAAAAACAGGACCAAGGTAGTTGAGGTGGAGCACTGAGGTGAAAGAGGCATATGCCAGAAGTGAAGTCCTTCAATAGTGACAAAAAAACCTCCTCTTTCTTCTCTTACCTGAAGTGACTTAAGCCCTTCTAAAGTGCAGTTAAAGCAGCCTTCCTGAAGGCAGCAACAGGACTAACAAAAAAACCCCAAAAGTACATCTTCTCCCAGAATTTCCCATTGCCATTTCACACACCCAGGGATGGGTGGCTTCTAACAGATCACAGAAGAAATCCATCTACAGCTGATAGCTCCTAGTCCACTCTGCAAAGGCCTCCACCACACATCATTGCTCAGTACCCCCACACTCAATAGCCAACACAGAAATGTGTTCAGAAACCTGGATGAGGCACCCAGGTTTCACACACAGTGACCAATAAAAGGCAAAACATCTCAGCATGGTGATTCCAAACCCCAACACATTTAAACAATGAAGTGCCCAGAGCTTGCTCACCAGAAATGCTTAGCACTCAGATGACTCTGACATCCCATTTCTCTCCCAAGCTAAAGTGGCTGACTCAGTGCTACAGACAAACATCTCAGGCCACCAGAGACCAGAAGCATCATTCTCTGCCTAAAAACTGCCCTGCCTCCAAAAGCCAGCCCCATAAACCCTTCCTTTTCCAAATGTGGGAGTAGTTCAAATTATATTTTAAAACACAGATGTGATTTAGACTCAGCTGGGACCAGCCTGTAACACTTTTGTGATTAGAATCGCACTCAGACATGAGAGAGATCCAATTTTCTTCTTCCAGCATGAAGCATTTCAGAGCTAAGTGTGCTACAACCAACTTAAGAGGTTGAAAAATCTCCTTCTCTTATTGAGGCTGAGACTCCTGAATGAATCTACAAAGATTTGACCAACACAAGGGTAAAGACCCCAGGGCTGCTTCTTCCCAGCATGGTTCCTGTTATATATAAGACAGGAACCACCACTAAGTTCTCTGATGGGTCCATTTAAGAGCATGCCTACCATGTCTCCTCTTGTGAAGGGCCTGAATCCATTATTAATTAATCCAACAACTATCCTGGTGTATTAATAGTGTGTGGTAGTACTACAGATGCATTAGCACGCTGCAACCTTCCTTCAGCTGTTCTTTAAAACCATTTGAAAAGTACTTTTGTCATAATCAGAGACATTAAAATGCTCTTATTAGCAGAAGACCTGCTGCTGATGTTCACTCTCTGCAGCTAGAAAAGCATTAGAGGCTGGACTCTCCGAACACAACGACTTTGAATGGCGCCAGTGTTAAAAATGATTTAAGATTCTGTCAGTGCCTGGTGTGGAAAGAGACAATTTCAGAGCCAAACCTCCCTATCACTCCTATCAGTGCCTCGAAGTGACGTAGGCTATCACATTTGTGCCCTCTGTAGGACAGTAAAGCAGAGCAGACTTGGGCAGGGGTAAGCTCCTTGGAGTTACTGCTGCAGTTCCTCTTCCCCATTCCCAGCCACACTCTCTATGGGTTGCCACTGAAGTCAAGCACTGGAATCAAGTGAATTTGCAGGCGCCTGCTGAATATTCCTCCCTCTACCTGTGGAAAGATGCTCAAAAAGGTAAAATAAACTCGAAAAGACTTATCACATCTCCTTGCAACACGCAACAATGTCTCTGTTAGGAGACATTTGATGGTCTTTCACCACCCATGTACCACTGAACAGCCCAACTCCAAAAAGGCAGAATATTTTCAGTCCTGTCTCATTCAGATTTGGGTTTACTGACATCTGCTGGCTGCTCTGCCTCATACCTTCATTTGCCAGTGCAATTAGCGGTGGGTCAGTTTTGCATTGCTGTAACTCCTTGTGACATTCACAGCACCATCCATACAAGGGGAAACTGGTCCTTCCTCGTCCCTGTGCAAAATGCACAGCATCTGATTTACATGTACCACTTCTGAATGAATCATACTTTCAGAAAGGTAATTTTTAGAAGTCACCTATTAAAATCCCTCAAGCAAAAAGGCACACAGTGGAACACAGCTGCCAAATCCAGCCCTTCCTAAGTACTTTCCTCCTTTGTGAAATCCAGGCAGAATCCAAGGAGGATCCTCCTTTAAGCAGGCAACTCATGCTTTACAAAGCAGCATTGCTTGTAGAACACAGTTGATAAAATGATCTGTTGGACCACAAAAGTTAGCTGGATGATGCTTCTCTCACAGTGTATTTTGCCAACTGATACAGAAACAGATCATTCAGTATAACGAGATGATTCACTGGCACCCATTAACTCTTTAGGAAAGAATACTTTTTCCCCTCAGCTAGTGCTCTGCAGAAGATTTTAGGCAAGCAGAGCATAACCAATACAGATTGAAAACCAACAGCTGACATTTATTCAGTGTTATAGATGTCACAGACATTTTTCCAGATGCAATCTCAGCAAGACAGAAACTTCACCTGAAAGATTTGGTTGAGGAACGTTTCCTTGCACAGATTTCTGTTGTGCCTCAGTGCTGGTTAAATGCAGTTTGGGAAAAACCACCACCCCTTGACTCAAAAATCAAACACTGCTCTGTGAAATACTGAGGAGAGGAAGTCATAGAATCATAACATTCAAGGTTCAAGGAACCTCAAGGATCATCTGGTCCAACCTTTCTGGCTGACAGTGTAGTTTAAGTAAGATGGCCCAGCACTCTGTTAAGCTGAGCCTTAAAACTGTCCCATGTAGGACAGTCCACTACTTCCCTTGGGAGATGAATTGAATGCCTAGCTGTTCTGATGGTGAAAAAGCTTCTGGAGTCCAGCTGGAATTTCCACAATCAAGGCTGGCTCTGAGTAAACCCAGCCAGTCAAGGTGAATGGCAAAATCTGATTCACTTTTACAGGACTTCAGATTTTCTTTGTTCTAACAAATTCTCCTAGGACTTGAACTATTCAGAAGCTTCCCATTTTGCTTAATACCACATCAGCTAAAGCATTCACAAGAACACTTCACAGGAAACAGATTCTCTGAGATGAATTTGAGAAGAGGCAATAAATAACCCAGTCTATGACCTATGACCTACCCAAACCAACTCTTCTCCTAAAATCAGGTAATGCTCTCTGATGGCATAACAGAATCACACAGTATCACAGAATCACCAAGGTTGGAAGAGACCTCAAAGATCATCAAGTCCAGCCTGTCACCACAGACCTCAGGACTAAACCAAGTGCCACATCCAGTCCCCTCTTGAACACCTCCAGGGATGGTGACTCCACCACCTCCCTGGGCAGCACATTCCAATGGTGAACAACTCTCTCAGTGAAGAACTTTCTCCTCACCTCAAACCTAAACTTCCCCTGGTGCAGCTTGAGACTGTGTCCTCTTGTTCTGGTGCTGGTTGCTTGAGAGAAGAGACCAACTCCCTACTGGCTACAACCACCCTTCAGGTAGTTGTAGGCAGCAGTAAGAATCAGAAGTGGAGGAAGTAGCATAGCTCATACACGTCTTGTTCTGGTGCTGGTTGCTTGATAGAAGAGACACATTTCCTCCTATCTACCCTTCAGGTAGTTGTAGACAGCAATAAGAATTAGAAGTGGAGGAATTAGCATAGCTCATACAAAGTGTTTGTAAGTTTCCTGACGCTTCAGTTCCCCCTTCTCTCTTGCACACTGGAATCGATCAATGAAAGATCAATATAATCGATATTGACAGCATTTGCTTCCATCACTGTTTGTAAGTAGTTAGAGGGAACAGATAGGTGTCTGCTTTAAATCAATCATGCTTTCATGAGATTCATTCCTCAGTGGAAGAATTTTAGATCCCTAGACTATTTATGTCTTATTTCCTACACTTTAGAGATGAAGAGCTAGAAGGAGCTACCGATCTCCTGTGGATGAAGAGCTGAAATGGAATACTCATTGCTGAAGAGTGATGCCAAAGAAATATGCAACAGACTGAAGGCAAAACGTGGGATTTCAGGCAAAGAGTTTCACAGGAACTTGGGAGTGATGAAGGATATCTGAACGGACACTCAAGAGCTGGACAGTTCACTATCAAAAGCAGCTCGGCTTCAGTTCACACATTCACAGTTTAGAGATGAATCAGGAAAAAATCCAATTAATATTCCAATGAAATAAGAAGTATTGTGTATAAGCTCATCTCTAGTCAGTGCCACATGCTGAGAAGGGGTTTCCAAAATTCTGTTATCACCATTCTCTGAACATACCCGAAACAAATTCTGCAGTGTCAGACAGCACTGAACGCCAGGAAATTCTCGTTCTCCCTTTTGTTCCTCGCTGGTAGGTGCCACCCGAGATGGCAAGGGCAAATTAGGGAGCTTAGTAATATCACAGATACATGCTGCCCTTAAATATGGAAATGCATTCTACAGCTCCCAGAATAAATCCTCAGATGAACACACATCATCCTGTGAAGTTTAATTAACTGGTGTTTGGGCTGTTAGATTTTGATTTGGGGGTTTTTGGTTTTTTAACAGCAGCCTTTTTGGAACAGTCTTTGGAAGCTTCTTTAGTTGGCCACTGAAACCTTCAACCTCTCTGAAAATGACACACTGGTTTCTGAAAACTTCGCTGGTCAAAGTCTTTAGCATGAAATTGTGAACACATTTTAAACCAGGAATAAGACATGATTGCCACACAGCCCTGCTAATGGGACTGGATGAGGTAAGCCACTAAATGGAGCAGCAAGAATCTTGCATTTTGGCCTGCTTTTTGTTTCTGAGCAACTTTAATTCTGCCATCTAATCCTTTAGCCATCCTGCTAATATACCAAAATCTTTATCAATGCATATCTCCAGTATATCATTAAAATTTTACCTTTAAGGACAAAATATTGAGATAAAAAAATTCCATTATTAGAGCAACAAACAGTAGTTATTATTCTTCATCGCTGGAGCAAGACCACTGGCTTAATTGCAGTCATTCTTAGGGAGGCTCTTAGGATTTCAGCACATGAGAGAAGCACAAATCAGAACCATAAAGCATGGCACTTGGACTACAAGCAGCAAAACATTCATGTTGTAACATGTCAGAAGCATAACTTTAGCACTCTGAACAACGGATGATTATAAACACGACAAAGGAGAAGCCCATGAAGAAATCCTACTCACAATAGTAATTTTCCTCTTTCCTATCTTCTCTGAGCTGTTCTGAAACCTTTCTCAAAGACAAGAGGATAAAGCTGAGAGGCCTGCATACCTTGAAGATCATCAACTCCTTGAAGATCTATTAACTAAGAAGCAAGAGCACTCTAAAATCAAAAGCCATTGCTAGCAAACTCAGTGGTTTCAATTCCCATCTCAAGAACACCAAGAGTCAGCACAGCTCCTGAGCTTCAACCAGAAATCAGCAAGTAGGTACAGCAGCTCGGGAAGTATTTAGCTAATACACTATTTAAGGAAACACCAGCTAAGACCAAAAACCACAAGGCAGAATGACAATGTAGTGCTGCAGATGTCTGAGCTAATCTTAAAAGAGCTGAGGGGGATACCAGAAGCAATGCAACCACATCATCATGGCATACATCAGTTAAAACACCTGAGAGAAGGGCTTTTCTAAAGGGTTGATCCAGAAACAGCTACTTGAAGACCCAGACTATCTTTGCATGATTGTGTAGACCACATCTCTTTTTTTTCACTTCTGTAAATAGTTGAAGTGCATTTTCCAAGCAGCAGCAGTTATTACAAGGGCCATATATATATATATTATCAGGACTTTATGTCACTGTAAATGAAGGCAGCAAAATTAACTCTTTTGAAGCCAGTGACTATTTTAGCCTCTTCAAGAATGAAGATTTACAGGTCACAGCAGATAATACAGAGAATCTAAAGGGAAGGGAATGAAGCCAGTCCAATACAGGAACAGGACACTCAGTGCAAGGATCTTTGCCCATGTGTGAAATGTGCCCAGTTCAAGATCCAGTAAGACCAAGATCCAAGTAACAGCTCATCACAGACTTCTTGGCATAGGATGCCTCCTGACATTGCTAGACCAACTACATTTAAATTACAGATTGTTTTGCTTCCTCACCAGTGTGCACCAGGGGAGGTTTAGGCTGAGGTGTTAGGAATAAAGTCTTCCCAGAAAGAGAGATTGGCCATTGGAACGTGCTGCCCAGGGAGGTGGTGGAGTCACCATCACTGGATGTTTAAAGAGAGACTGGATGAGGCACTTGGTGCCATGGTTTAGTTGATCAGATGGTGCTGGGTGATAGGTTGGACTCAATGATCTCGAAGGTCATTTCCAACCTGGTTAATTCTGTATTCAACATCCCTATTCTTGAGAGTTATTTATTAAAAGACATAATCTTGCTCCAGAGCCTTTTTTTTTTTCCCCCTGGTAAATCATAGAATCAACCAATAGAAACCATAGAATCAATCAACAGAAAAAGACTTCAGAGATCATGAAGTCCAACCTATAACCTAATGCCAAATGCCTCATGACAACTAAACCAAGGCTCCAAGAGCCGCATCCAATCCTTTTTTGAACACCTCTCAAAGCACTTGCCAGTGTTGCTACTCCGCTAACTTGGAGACAGTGAAGCAGAGGAGAAAGTGATTTCTTTGGTTTCTCTGCCAAGCTACACCAGGGGAAAAGAACTAAAAAAGGAGTGATTAAGGGAGTGTAGTATTAAAGATACTATCCAAGGAGCAAGGTCTTCAGCTTCACTGTGCAAATTACACTCTTTGCATTCATACCTAATAGAAATCTTCTTAGACCTCCTGAAGCAGCAATGAACTCCCTGACAAACTCCTACACAAACCTTTTTAGAGGAAGCTTGCTTCACTTGGACAATAGGGGGAATGACAATGTCTAAACTTTTATCAGTAAACACATCAGGTTCATTATTGAGCAACAATAACCTAAGAAGGGTTTGTGGCCACGGTTTGTTTCTAGCAAGCCATGCAGAACTGCTTTGGAAATCTACAGTGTTTCCTCACCTGAAGGACTTACAGAATGAGCTCTAGCATGTGTCTCATAGTTAGAATCCTGTGATACTTCAAAAGATGCCTTCTGCCCATGTTTATTGTTTCTCACATGAAGAACATCACAGTCAGAGAGACAGCTTTTATTGTTAGCCCTGGAAATGAAGTCTGGAGTTTGAAAAGCAAGCTGTGTTCCTTCTGATCATTTATCAGGGAGATTTTGACATTCACAGCTTCATTAAATAACTTTGCTGGTGACACAAGACAGACCAACGTTCTTGTTATCCTGCTAGGCATCATCACTATCAGCATCACTGAAAGGGTAAAAGGTTTCCACAAGAGTGACTTTTCTTATTAAAAGGAAGGATCTGCAACTTCATTCTGAATACACACACAGAGAGCAGACTGATGAAGAAAAAGATCATTATTAAAGCACAGGAAAGCCACCATCACCACCCTGAGCCCCATTTAAACAACACAGCCATTATTTCATTGTGTTCCTGCAGTCAATATCACCCCCAAACACCCATTAGAGCTTTGCTGTGACATTAATAAAGGCATTTCCCCTCCCAATGAGTCTAGAGGCTAATGCAGACCAAAGAATCCCATGAAGAAAAGCTATTGTTTTAACTACCAAAAAAACCCACCCCAACAAAGTATGTTTTAAATGTACAATGAAATAAGTCTGACAGCCCAATTAAAACAAATTTTTTCCTCAGAGCATTCCATGATAATAGAATTTTGCTTTTATTTCAGGGCAAAGGAACTGCAGCACATTACAGCAGAACATCTACATTTGTTTTTTGGACACTTACTGTCATCAGAACAGGTGGCCAACGAACCAAAAAGAGGCATGTGATCTAAAAGGCAAAGCTAACAAGGAGCTGTGCATGTCTCAGGTGGTGGAGTCACCATCACTGGGGGTGTTTAGGAGGAGACTGGATGGGGTGCTTGGTGCCATGGTTTAGTTGATTAGATGGTGTTGGATCATGGGTTGGATGTGATGATCTTGAAGGTCTCTTCCAACCTGGTCTATTCTGTTCCTATTCAGTTCTATTCTGTTCCCATTCTGTTCCCATTCTCTATCCTAGCGAATAGAATAGAATAGAATAGAATAGACCAGACCAGACCAGACCAGGTTGGAAGAGACCTTCAAGATCATCTTGTCCAACCTATCATCCAACACCACCTAATCAACCAAACTATGCAACCAAGCACCCTATGAAGTCTCCTCCTGAACACCTCCAGTGACGGTGTCTCCACCACCTCCCTGGGTAGCCCATTCCAATGGGCAATCACTCTCTCTGTGTAGAACTTCCTTCTAACCTCTAGCCTAAAACTCCCCTGGTGCAGCCTGAGACTGTGTCCTCTTGTTCTGGTGCTGGTTGCCTGGGAGCTGAGCTATCCTATCCTATCCTATCCTATCCTATCCTATCCTATCCTATCCTATCCTATCCTATCCTATCCTATCCTATCCTATCCATACTCAGACATACATGAGAGGGCTAAAAATACAACCCCGGTGTGACGGTTAGCAAACAGACAAGGTTTAAAAGGTTGCTAACACACGGGATTGCCTTCACAAATGGAATTGCACATGGATTTGTAAAACCATAGTGTTCTCTCTGTCAAATAGATGTTAAATCCCTTTGAAAGATCTTATCTAATGTGAAGGCTATTATAGCACTTTTTATTTCCAGGTTCAGGTATGTTAGATCATTGACTTTATTTCCAAATACAGCACCGACAATACAATGCAGTGACATGCCTCATATCTGACTTTAGTCCAAGTACATTCTCAGATGAGATTGCCACTATTTTCATCTTCAAAAAAAAAAGGCAAGAGGACACTGCACTTGGATGTGCAATTGCTGCTCCTAATGAAATCCAAAGGCATTTAAAAAGGAATCAGTGGAAGCTATGTGAGTTAAGAAATAAAGCATACCTATGTGGAACCTCTCCACCTCCCAGATTGCTCATGAAATGTAGCTATCCAGGGAAAAAGAGGTGCAGATACAAAGAGAAAAGACTTTAGCAGAAAAGAAATCCACGATGGACACTAAACATCAATATAAATTCTCCTGAGGGGAAAAAAAAAAAAAAGAAGAGAAGAGAAAAGAAAAAGCCATTTCTCCTGTGCCTAAGGGGAGCTGAAGTTCTTGACAAACTTCTCTTCTTCCTTGCCTGCACAGTGGTTCAAAATGTCCTAAGCAGGGTAACTGGAGGTGAGCACTTACTCTGCAGCATGTCACTCCTCATTGAAAGAGACCGTGGAGCTGCTCCAGGCTGAACTCAGCAACTGAACTAAATATTTGGGATCAACTGAGAGCAGCATATTTCCATGTGAAACACAGCCAGAGCGAACCTGCCAAGTCTTACACAATCTGCTTGCAGCATGAGACTCAATTCTAGTTCAGTCTCTTGCTTCCCGCTATGGCACCAGCCACTGAGGGGAGCGTCTGCCTCAGTCTGGCACACTGGGTATGACTCCTTGCCTTGAGCCTCCTGTGTAGCACTAATACCTAATTCTCCCCTGGCTCATCAAAGGACCCTCTATTCCAGGCATAACTCCACAGCGAGTTTCATGCTCTGTGACCTGTGTTTTCCAAAGCTGCATGCACCTAGCAGGTAGGTCCTGCTGTGCTCCAGAGGAAAGGCGTGACGTGCTGAGGTACAACAGAGTGAGAACTGGCGGGGCTCTGTGCTTGAAGAAATCTCAGGAGAACCCAGATTTTCCTCTGCTACAGCCTGACATTAGGACTCTTCTCCATCAAGTGACCTTGCCAACATCGACCACGGTGCACACACAAAGCACAGCGAACACAAGCACAGCCAGGGGCACACTTACACATGCACGAGGTCTTGCATATTGAACAAAGATAAATGGAGACACCTGCTGAAATTCAGAACTCTACTTAAAAACAAAACCCATGGAACTATAGAATAACGTCAGTAGGAAGGGCCTAATGGTGGTCATCTGGTTACAGGGCCTTCTACATGGGGCCAGCTGAAGTTACATCAGGCTGCTCAAGCTTTTGTTCAGTCACATTTGAAATGTCTGCAAGAATGGAGATCCCACAAGCTTCTCTGTGCAACTGCTCTCATGTTTGACCACCCTTAAGGCGAAGAACTTGTTCCTTGCACCTGGTTTCAACTTGTCTCCTTTGTTTCTTCTCTTTCACCACACACATCTGAGTTTGTCCTCTACCCTGGGGCAGCTGAAGTCAGAAATTAGGTGCCTTCTCTCTTTTCTCCAGCACTCAAATATGAAAAAACATATAAAACAAGGTGAGTATGACTGCTGAGTCTGTTTCTAATGCTGACTTTGTTGGCCTCTGATACAACTAAACCCACAGTACAAGACAAGAAAAGCCAACTGGGGTAGCTGTCCTCTCGTCATACAGCTACACTGCACTATAAGCACTTGTGCTCATACTGGCACTACATTTGCTCCTGGGGGATGCTGAGACTTTTTGGTAAGCTCTCTGAATTATTTCCAACTGACCTACAGAACACCTTGCTTTTTCTTCCTAAACATTCATGGAATCAAAGGAAGAAATGAGAAAACCACCAGTAACAGAGTGGAATTAGCTGGTGTCTGCTCCATCAAGCAGTGATGTTAAACAGCAAATGGTACTACCTCAAGTTTCAGTCTAAACTGTCTGATGTGCTTATCCTAATTCAAATTAGGAGTAAGGGGCATGGCATTCAGCTTAGGGTTTTTATATATGGACATCATTTGCACAGTAATAGCCCCAAACCTTACTTTGAAGCAAACACCACACCCGAGGAAAGGCTCCAAGATGAAACTGAAAGGCACTGTAGATAAATCTTACTTTGCAATTCTGCTCTTTGCAAATGGTCAAGGATAAAATCTGACTCTTAGAATGGATTTTCAGACTTAACTCTGAATTTCCTAGTTTGGTCAAAGCAGCTAATTTAAAAACACACACACACACACACCCCCCCCCCCAGTGACTAAAAAGTAATCTGCAGCTTTCATTTTACAAGCTATTACACGGGTTGAAAGCTATGACCATTTTTCTTTGCACTATAGACTGCTGGCAAGCATATTTCTTTTTACTTGAATTGTGCAGAACTTGAGAAGTGGATGCTAAAAGACATTTTGAAACATTCTGGATAAAACCCCACTAACTCAGCCCCATGCCACATCCTGTGTGCTCAGTACCTCTGTATGGTGCAGAGCAGCTCACAGCAGCTGTAGCCCGATGTACATCGCAACTTAACAGTACCAGTGGGTACATATAGTGTCCAAGTTATTTAACCTTGACATAGGATGACTACTTCACTAATAAAAGACATGTGGTGAGCTCTAAATACCAGAGGAGGTAGCACGGGTAGGAATGGGATAAGGGCAACGCTTTCTGGACCCACTCTCTAGGTCACTCTCATGTCCTGCTGCTTCAAATAATGAAATGCCCAAAAGAGGGGCATCAGCACCACCACCAGCCAGGCTACTGTGCTTTGTGGGAAGAAATCAAGCAAAACTGTAACTCCAGCAAATTCTGAATTCACATTCCTTCTGCAGTCTGAATTGCAGTTCTCTCTGCAGGCTATGAGAGAGAGGAGCAGGGTGTAAGTCACATGCCAACAGATTCAGTGCCATTTGTTTTATTCTAATAGGTAAGCTGGCATGGGTAATTTTCAGATCAATTTTCAGCACAGAGCTGCAGTAATTCTGTTTCAGTAACTGCCATTGTGGAGAACAGTTATTCTTTAGAGAAGACTCAGACTTTTTATCTTACACATTCCACAGTCCACTCAGCTGGGTCACAAGTGCAAGCCAAGAGTGTCTGACAACGACCCTACAGAGCTCTACCCCAAAGTAAGAGCAGAGCAAATATACATTCCAGAAAGGTCAAGAGAGAAAAGAGGGGAAAAAAAGAGATAAGGAAACAATTGTATATATAAACTGAATGTTTAAATCTTTCTCCTCCTGGAAATGTGAAATGACAGCTCGGGTGAATGGCTCTCACATGATGCTGTCACACTTCATTCTGCTGCCCTGGCTGAATGACGTCTAACAGAAAGCTCTTTTCACCTCACCTTCAGGGATTAGATTTTTGGAGCACACTTAGGTAATGTTTAAAGATGAACTTTAAAGGCATTCAAGTCTGTATCACAAGGCATATTCTCACTGATGAATGCCTCCCTGCTTTATTCCTGTACACTGCTAATGCAGGGCAGCTTATAGGAGTAACTCTGACATTGCAAACTCTCCTTTTATCAATAAGCAAAAAACAAGCAATAAACCAGTGTCCTATCTTACCAGGGAGAAATAAAGGCATGATATCTGATATATCATCCTTCAGTGCTATCTATGCACAACCCAGTTCTAATATGCATAGCCACCATTAAACATCTCACCCAACACAGTTTCCAGGACTATATGGCAAGCTCCTTGGCAAAAGACTATCATAGGTACAGTATCACACAGAACAACACAGCTATTATTGTTTGCTTGAAGATCTGTTCATTTAGAAGGTAGCTTTGCTTCCACCTTGCCTTGCACCAGATTTTTAAACCCCTAAATCACACTTGCTAGGTCAGCTTCTTGCTATGCACCATGATCACATCATAGATTCAAAGAATTGATAGTGTTGGAAGGGACCTCAAGGATCATCCAGTTCTCCCTCTCCTGCCATGGGCAGGGACACCTCACACTCCATGAAGTTGCTCAGAGCCACATCCAGCCTGGCCTTAAAACCCTCCAGGGATGGGGCTTCTACCACCTCCCTGGGCATCCTGTTCCAGGGTCTCACATCAGACATGCTATTCTAAGCTGCTTCAATGGACAGTGGAAAGGCAGAGCTAAACAACACAGCACCACGCAGAGAGAGCAGACTAAAGCTAAATAATCTAAGCTTGATCTGAGTCTGTGCACCCTAACTGCATTAGCATGGCATTAAAATAGCCTGACAAACAGCTGGCACAGCTGTGCTGCTTCTAGTACTTGGACAAGCCTCTATATATGCTATATGGTTAATTCTTGACCTAAAGAATTCATGACCTGAAAAAAAAACACCAAACCCATAAATGAAAAATTGGAAGAAGGGCAAAATACTACTATTCCTCAAGTCTCTGAAGCCTGCCCTGAGCACATCAGCATGTGCTAGACCATCTGGGTTAATAACAGGCATTAAATGACCAGGATAATAGCAGGCACAGATTTTGCTAGGCTCCTGCTTTAGTCAGGATTTGTGACCACTGTCTGTATTGTTTACTAGGCCAAGGACACTGATGAAGATTAAAGGGGTAGTGAGAGCACTGAAAAAGGAACTCCAGCTAGTTATTACTAAACCATCTCATCACATGGTTTTAAAGAGTTGTCCCTCTGTGTCCTAGGTACAGCCATTTCTGCAAACATTTATTTCCATAGTACTCAGGTAGTTCTTCATTAAAGTTACTTTCATAGAATCAATAAGGTTGGAAAAGACCTCAAAGATCATCAAGTCCAACCTGCCACTCAAGACCTCGTGACTACTAAACCATGGCACCAAGCGCCACGTCCAACCCCCTCTTGAACACCTTTTTAGTACAAGGCAAAGCAGGAGTTGCAGACAGGTGCATAGGCAATCCTCCAAAAGGTCAGATGAGTCACAGCCAGCATCCTAGGGAGGAGAATAGTTAAGACTCTGTGGTAGCAATGCAAATGCATTAGTTACCTGATGCAAGTTAAGCAGCAGCTCAGCAAGTTTTGACTGCTCTCAACAGTGTCTAAATGGTGCAATTAAAGTTTCTAAAGCAATAACAAACATTCAGGTCCCTCTGTGGATGTAGCCTTGGTATTTGGTATGATTAAATACACTATGTTGTAGAAAATACTTGTGTGGATGCCAGGACCCACTCTCTACCATTAGAATAAGTTTTGCTTGTTCATTTTCTTCTGCAGAACTATTCCTATGTGTTTTGTAGCTATTCTAGTACAGAGATTACTGCTCCTTAATAAAACTGATGGATGATCCTGACATTTGGGGCATTCTTGGTGGCTGGAGAGAAAGCTTTGCAGAGGTCTTGCTTAGAATATTTCATCCCTAAAATATTCAGAGCTATGAAAATCTTGTACAAGGAGCTCCTCTGAAAGGCCGGGTGTAGGGGAATGCACCTAATGCACACACAAAAGGGCTTTTTCCAGCTGGTAGAGCGAGTCTGAAACCCTAATTTATCACTCACATGAACACTTAGCATGCCATGTGGCATACATTTCTCAGACTCAGAAAGTCATTGTAAATTACCAAGACAGCTCTTCAGGTAAGTCAGCTAATGCACACAGACACAGCTGTGTGTGCGAAGGGGACGATGGCTCCCTCTGCACAAGATGCAGAAGGAAGCAGGGCCTTGCCAAATTGAGAAGATCCCCTTGCTAGCCTCATTTCCCAAAACCTGAAGGTCACAGGAGCAATCTAGCTCTGCCAGCTGTCATAGCTGGTGTGGGCTGTGGCCATTGCCCAGGCTAGGCAGGGTTCCTTGCCAGCAAAAGAATCATAGAATGGTCTGGGTTGGAAGGGACCTCCAAAAGTCATCTAGTCCAACCTCCTCTACAGTCAGCAGGGGCATCCTCAACCAGATCAGGCTGCCCAGAGCCCTGTCAAGCCTCACCTTGAATATCTCCAGGGATGGCACCCCAACCACCTCCCTGGGCAACCTGCTCCAGTGTTCCTCTACCCTCATGGTAAAGAACTTGATGAAACTATACTGAGGTGAGTTGTATGGTTCAGTTTGTTTCCTCCAAATCTTAAATACTTGAGAAAACAAAAGAGAACTCACTGGAAAAATAAAATAAAATTAAATACAAGTTTACTTCTGTAACTTTTCTGCCAATTACCACCCTTACATGTAGTCAGTATATAAACCATGCACTACAACAATTCACAGAATCACAGAATCACCAAGGTTGAAAGAGACCTCAAAGATCATCAAGTCCAACCTGTCACCACAGACCTCATGACTAAACCATGGCACCAACTGCCACGGCCAATTCCCTCTTAAACACCTCCAGTGCTGGTGACTCCACCACCTCCCTGGGCAGCACATTCCAATGGCATATTACTCTTTCTGTGAAGAATTTCTTCCTAACATCCAGCCTAAACTTCCCCTGGCACAGCTCAAGACTGTATCCTCTTGTTCTGGTGCTGGTTGCCTGGGAGAAGAGACTAACCCCCACCTGGCTACAACCTCCCTTCAGGTAGTTGTAGAGAGCAATAAGGTCTTCCTTGAGCCTCCTCTTCTCTAGGCTAAGCAACCCCAGCTCCCTCAGCCCCTCCACATAGGCCTTGGGCTCCAAACCCCTCCCCAGCTTTGTTGCCATTCTCTGGAAACCTTCCAGCAACTCAACATCTTTCCTAAACTGAGGGCCCCAGAACTGGAACCTGTCTACTGGGTTTACATCATGGTTGTTTATTAAAAGCTTTATCCTGTACTCTGACCTGAGCTAATGACATGCAAGCACTCTCTGAATCCTCCCTTTCTGTTAGCACTGCACCAATAGGGAAGCTTTTGCTCTGCACTAAATTACATGACCAACACATCCAAGGTGTTTAGCTTATACTTCATGAGGGGGTGGGTCTCAGACTGGGATAACCACTGCTGATTCCCTGTAACCTTGGGCAAATCACCTCACCCTTGCATGGCTCATTTTAATCTTCTATTAAACATGAATAACAACACCAGAGAGCATTTTTATGTCTTTGGATGAAAGACTTAATATAGTCCAAAGTATTTTTATTCAATATCAGAATATAGCTTTCACAGTAACATCTTATATGGAGTGGAAAATTATGATCTTATATAATCCATTGTATAGGGGCACTGACAGTGTATCCTTGAGGGTCTGGCAAGAAATAACTATGAGAAGGTAATGGCTGTGAAGAAAGTTTTTCTCCAGCCATGACATATCCCCTAGGACAGAAAGGTCTCAGCAATTAGTTTTTGCTCTTCTTTTGAGAAAAATACATTAAAGCAATATGAAAGAAAAAACCTGCATTTGCATAGAATAGAATAGAATAGAATAGAATAGAATAGAATAGAATAGAATAGAATAGAATAGAATAGAACCAGGTTGGAAATGACCTTTGAGATCATCAAGTGCAACCTATCATCCAACACTATCTAATCAACTAAACCATGGCACCAAGTGCCTCATCCAGGCTCTTCCTAAACACCTCCAGGGATGGTGACTCTACCACCTCTCTGGGCAGCACATTCCAATGGCCAATCTCTCTATGAAGAACTTCTTCCTAACATCCAGCATAAACCTCCCCTGGTGCAGCTTGAGACTGTGTCCTCTTGTTCTGGTGCTGGCTGCCTGGGAGAAGAGACCAACATCTGCCTGGCTACAACCTCCTTCAGGTAGCTGTAGAGAGCAATAAGGTCTCCCCTGAGCCTCCTCTTCTCCAGGCTAAGCAACCCCAGCTCCCTCAGCCTCTCCTCACAGGGCTGTGGTCCAAACCCCTCCCCAGCTTTGTTGCACTTCTCTGGACACCTTCCAGCAACTCAACATCTTTCCTGGAGTAACCTGGGACAAATGCACCGAAATCCCAGCTTCTGTTCCTAATAGGCAGAATTCCTCCCCCAATTACAGGTCCTAAATGGCCATAGTAGCCCCTTAGGAGATAAAGGTAATAAACAAGCCAATAAGTGCCATTACATCGTGTAAATTTCCTCACAGGCACAAAATTAATTCTGCCTGGATTTTGATCACAATCTAATCAAGAGCTCAAACTCAAGTTTGGACAATCCATCAGCACATGTCTACTCCCATTTTACCCATTCAGGGCAAAATAAAGTTGTGCCAGGTGGAGAGTTTATGTTGGACATTAGGAAAAATTTCTGCACCTAAAGGGTTGTAAAGCCCTGGAACAGGCTGCCCAGGGAAGTGGTGGAATCACCATCCCTGGAAGCATTTAAAAGCTCTATAGATGTGGTGCTGAAGGACATCAGAAACAGAACAGAACAGAACAGAACAGAACAGAACAGAATAGAATAGAATAGAATAGAACAGAATAGAATAGAATAGAATAGAATAGAATAGAACAGAATAGAATAGAATAGAATAGAATAGAATAGAACAGAATAGAACAGAACAGAACAGAATAGAATAGAATAGAATAGAACAGAATAGAACAGAATAGAATAGAACAGAATAGAATAGAATAGAACAGAATAGAATAGAATAGAATAGAACAGAATAGAACAGAATAGAACAGGCTGATGGTGACCCAGGAGTGATGGGTCAATGGTTGGACTTGCTGATCTTAAAGACCTTTTCCAACCAAAATGATTCTATGATTCTGGGTTGGTGGAGCTGAAGTTTCACTCCCTCCCCTCTGTATAGAAGGTGCATGCTGAGCCCGGCCCATACACCTCTGGATATCATGTGGCTGTGCAGGAGACATGCTGGAAGGGCCCTGGCATCATATTCTACAAAGGAGAAGGAATTTCTAGCATGGGAACTTTACATGCTCATTTAAAAGTATGTCTGTTTGCACAACAGACACCTAGCAGCAACCTCCTTCCTTCAACACATAGTCCATACCAGCCAGAATTAATGAACTGAGCCCGAAGTCAGACTTCATCATCATGGAGCACAATGAAAGGAGTTCAGGCTGGAAATCCCAGCAGAGCACAGGTTTATGGAAATGCTTCACCCTCTCATTGCGAGACAAACAAAGCAACTCCTAAGTGGACACCACACAAATATTTGCAGGTTGAGAGCTTTAATGAGCTGTTTGCAATCTTCCAGGGCTGCTCCTCAGAAAATGTCTCTAAAGAGAAGACAGCTCATAGCACAAAAGAGTTGGACTTCAAGGTACAAAAAGCAGACATGAAGACAACAAAAACTTGGAACACACAAGGAAAGTGCAAACCCTCCTAAACTAATCATATTGCAAAGACTTTAAAGTTGAGGTTGTCCTCCTCCAGTGCATTTCTAGATGCACTGAAGTGTCCTGGTGGCAAAAACAAAGGTATAACGAAACAAAAATAACCTATCTGAAAGCATTTTTTCCTCTGATTTTTATAACCAGAAATTAGGGTAGAAGAATGAAAAGCCAGTTCACAGATGTGTTAATTTCAAAGGGACTCTTAGAAAGACCATTCTGTGTTATCTGAGTTGTCAGTGGTGCTTTTTGGTGGTATTTTGGCTGTTCCCTTTTCCACCACCAGTTGGCTAAGCCAATAAACTGCGTGGGTCACACATGGGAGAACTGATAAAGGACCAACTAGAAGCATTTAATGTCAGCCTCTTCATTAAAGAAATATTCCTTTTATGGGAACAGAGAAATGCTGAAGGTTGAATCAGTAGCAGAGTGACACAGCTGGTGTGCCACACATAAATAACCCAAGGAAAGTTGTGCCTACTCAAATGGAGGAGACAGAGTAAATAAATATTATCACCTGTAAATAAATCTCTTGCAAAAGCTTTTTGAAAAACAAACAAAACAACCTTCCCAACCCAGGAAATGCAGACATTCACTTGCATGCTGCTGCAGCCAAGAGAGCCTGAATAATTTTGGCCATTAGCATGCACTTACTCTGCATCTATTTGTCCTTTCCTTTAAGTAGGGAGCTAATACTCCATCCTCCCTTCAAGGCTTGTTAGAAGAGAAAATGCCGAAAGGATAAAGCAAACACAAATGAAATGGTAGTAGGAATCCCAAGAGAAGAGTAATTCAGTTTACATTTTGGGGGGGTTTTAATTGTTGCTGAATTACACTTCTGAAATCATATTCAGAGGCTGAAATGGTTTCTGCTCTGCTTTGTAAACCGTTTCCACATTTTTCAGGCATGAAGCCAACCGACTGCAATCTAGAACTATCGAAGCCATAGAAACTGCACTGGCCACACATTCATTTGCATTAAAAGAAGAGTTCCAAGCACAGAGCATATTTAGCAAGACAAAAAAACCCAAACCCAACCAACCTTGTCTCACACTTTCCTAGCTTTCCTGACTATTTATTTATCCACTTAGTCACACATCGATTTCCGAATCCTAGAATCAATAAGGTTGGAAGAGACCTCAAAGATCATCAAGTCCAACCTGTCACCCAACACCTTATGACTGCTAGAGCATGGCACCAAGGGCCACATCCAAACCCCTCTTGAACACCTCCAAGGATGGTGACTCCACCACCTCCCTGGGCAGCACATTCCAAGGGGTAACAACTCTCTCTGTGAAGAACTTTCTCCTCACCGCAAGTCTAAACTTCCCCTGGTGCAGCTTGAGCAAAACCAAACCCACACATACCCAAACCCACACATACCCAAACCCACCACCACCAAAACAAATAACACCCCACAAATAAACAGAACAATCCCAAACCAAACCTCAAGCCATTCCTGATAAAGTGGTCATAAACAAAAAGAAGCAAAGAAATTCAATCCAAACCAGCTCACACCTGGCTGCATTACTTCTGACTGAACAAAGTTTTCATTTTCATAACTGACTGCTGCTTGTGTAGTTCCACCCCCCTAAGTGAAAATGCTGCAGAGTTATGGCAGCAGTGGATGGCCATTTTCCAGGACACAGTCCTGTTTTCTCACTTCACTCATAACTGATGTCTTGGATTTCAGAGCAGGACTTCACTGCTGTTCAGTACAGCTTTCAAGTACCAAGAGTGAAGACCAATTATTTCATTAAAAAGCAAGTAAACCACAACATGTAATGGGTATAAGAGCTGGAAGGGAGCAAGGTGAAACTAATCAGCATTGGGTGGCTCATGTAATAAGCCGTTGATAATAACAAATAATAGAATAGAATTAACCAGGTTGGAAGAGACCTTTGAGGTCATCGGGTTCAACCTAACCTCCAACACTATCTAATCAACTAAACCATGGCACCAAACACCCCATCCAGTCTCTTCCTAAACACCTCCAGTGATGGCGACTCCACCACCTCCCTGGGCAGCCCAATCCAATGGCAAATCACTCTTTCTGTGAAGAACTTCTTCCTAACATCCAGCCTAAACTTCCCCTGGCACAGCTTGAGACTGTGTCCCCTTGTTCGGGTGCTGGTTTCCTGGGAGAAGATTGGTATCATGATAAAAAAGGGAAACAAATGCTTTATTATACAAAAGAGGGTTACTCTTGAAGCATCTGTGCCTGGCAGCACTTGAGCTATTGGCTGGGGATGTGCTGAATGTTAATAGAGGTCAATAAAAACAAACCTCTCACCGTGCTTAATGTTCCTACCTACCACTGGCCTTTGGAGAGATAAATGTTTTAAGTGAGGGCTGCTCAGAAAAGATCCATGCCCTGATTCTTGAAAATCAGATCTACACCAAGGCAGATCTTGTAACAAGGTTATGTCTTTGGCATTTTCTTTGTTATTGTTACACAGAACCTCCCAAACTATTGTTAGATAGTAGGGCTCAATCATGTGAGTAGTTGCAAGCATCGTGAGTCATCCCCACTAATAGCAGTGACATGAAATAAATGAAAGTCACAGCTACTGTGTTGGAAAGAGATGGTGACAAGGTAGAAATGCATTGCCCATGGGACCTGCCCAAGCTCTGCTCCCACAGCTTCCCAGAGTTCAGGGGGCAGAAGCAAGGAGCAAGCATTTTCAAGTTAGCACTTTCTCTCTTGGCACAGTCATTCAGCTCCCAAGACCTTGCTAATTCTGGTTGGTTTCTACATGATTATTCAGCCAGTTTACCCTCCTTGTCCTGCTGATCCCAGCCTTTAAAAACCAGTAGTGCAACCTCCCAGACAACAGGGTTTGGGTGTTGCTGCCCCCATCACCACCCCACTGTTTTATGTAGATTAAAGGAATCTGAACAATAAGATGAATATTGCAGTGGATTAAATTTGTTGCCCATTAGCCACAGAATATGCCAAAGCAATATTTGCTGTTTTGCTGCTGTTATGAAGGGATGGCAATGGTTATGCTAATTTACAATGCACAGAAGAAAAGGTCTTTTGATCAGAGCTTTATATTTTCATCACTTTGACTGTCAACTCTACTAATTATCACAGAGCCATTGATCATCCTTTGCTGCTAACTAGGAGATGCTGACATGTTTCTGTGGCATTATTTAGCATGCAAATTTAAGAAGAATAGAATAGAATAGAATAGAATAGAATAGAATAGAATAGAATAGAATAGAATAGAATAGAACAGAACAGAACTGAACCAGACCAAACCAGGTTGGAAGAGACCTTCAAGATCATTGTCTCCAACCCATCACCCAACACCATCTAATCAACTAAACTATGGCACCAAGCACCCTATCAAGTCTCCTCCTAAACATCTCCAACAATGGTGACCACCTCCCTGGGCAGCACATTCCAATGGGCAATCACTCTCTCTCTGTAGAATTTCTTCCTAGCATCCAGTCTGAACCTCCCCTGGCACAGCTTGAGATTGTGTCCTCTTGTTCTGGTGCTGGTTGCCTGGGAGAAGAGACCAACCCCCACCTGGCTACAACCTCCCTTCAGGTAGTTGTAAGCAGCAATAAGGTCTACCCTGAGCTTCCTTTTCTCCAGGCTAAGCAACCCCAGCTCCTTCAGCCTCTCCTCATAGGGCTGTGCTTCAAACCCCTCACCAACTTCATTGCCCTTCTCTGGATACATTCCAGCAAGTCAACATCTTGCTTAAACTGAGGGGCCCAGAACTGGACACAGTACTCAAGGTGTGGCCTAACCAGTGCTGAGCACAGGGGCAGAATGACCTCCCTGCTCCTGCTGGCCACACTGTTCCTGATGCAGGCCAGGATGCCATTGGCCTTCTTGGCCACCTGGGCGCACTGCAGGCTCATGTTCAGCCTACCATCAACCAGTACCCTTAGGTCCCTCTCTGCTTGGCCGCTCTCCAGCCACTGTGACCCCAGCCTGTAACTGTGCTAAGCCCACCAGGCCAAAATTTTCACATCCACTTCATTTAAGGAACAATCAAGAACTGTTCTAAGAACAAAGTTAAACTGGGTAAAATTTCTGGGTAAAGCAACACACAGAGTAAAAAAAAAACCCACCAAACAAACAAAAAAGGGAGCTGCAGACAGAATAGAAATGCTTCTTACTTATTTGTACTGATATTCTTGCTACACCTTTCTTCCTGAAATCCATTGCACACTTCAATCCAGCTCCTGCAGTAAAAAGGCAAAACAAACAAACCAACCAACCAATAATTTGATTTAAAAAATAATACTACTAAAAGGATCTCATAAGCAGGAATAATCTGCAAGTCCAGCACAACTTCTCCATCTGTTGCTATTTTCCTAAAGTCCACTTTTATATGAAGAAATATTAGATTTTATCCCCAAAGTAGGTTTATATCCTGTATGTGCCACTTCTATATATTAGGCAAAAGAAAAGGGGGAAAAAAGGAGTGATGGTACACCTCAGAGAAGGATCTGGAGCCAGGAGTTATCCATAGTTTAAGTGGGCACACTGCAGATTGTCACAAGACAGGTCCCTTTCAACCTCTGCACACTTGAGAGGGTCATGTGCACACTGAATGAAGAAGGAGAAAAAGCATAGCAAGAAGGAAATCAGTCTGAAGAGAGGGCTCAGTGTTCTTTCCAATGCCTCCTGTCCAAGACACATTTATTGGCTTGAACCCATGATTACAAGTAGAGAGAGAGAATCATGGAATCAATATGGCTGGGAAAGACCTCAAAGATCATTAAGTCCAACCTGTCACCCAAGACCTCATCACTACTAGACCATGGCACCAAGTGCCACGTCCAATCCCCTCTTGGACACCTCCAGGGATGGTGACTCCACCACCTCCCTGGGCAGCACATTCCAATGGCTAGCAACTCTCTCTGGGAAGAACTTTCTCCTCACCTCGAGCCTAGTGGCTGGACATCACCTGCTGATAGAGAATTGAGAATGTTTTTGCTTTGCTCCCCTGCATGGCCTTTGCTTTTCTTCATTAAATTGCCTTTATCCTGACCCATGAGTTTTTTGTTTTAGTTTCTGCCTGTCCTGCTGAGGATGGAGAGAGCAGAGAATGCCTTGGTGGGCCTCTGGCAGCCACCCAAGGTCAGCCCACCACAGCAACCCAAATCTACTGATGATGTGCATCAGCAGAACTAGGGAACTTTCATTGCTTGATCACAGCTGGTTTATGTCATTATGGATGAAAAGGAATAGCAAAGGTTTGCTGAAGATCTTTATTTTAAAGACTCCCTCAGTGGGAAATGTCTTTGATGATGGTTAGACCATGCTGGGTTTAATAGCCTGTACATACTCCACCAGGTAAAACTTGTAATTACAAAATGATCAAAGTACTTTTGGAAGTCACTAAGTCACTGGTCAGCTATAATGGGGTTCTATTTCATATCAAGAGTCAACTTTCAGTACCAACAAGCATTTTAAGGACAAAAGATATTTTGAACAGTTAAATCCCATTGGACTGTCAATGGCAGTATCACAGTATAACCAAGGTTGGAAGAGACCCCAAGGATCATCAAGTCCAACCTGTCCCAACAGACCTCACAACTAGACCATGGCACCAAGTGCCACGTCCAATCTCCCCTTGAACACCTCCAGGGACGGCAACTCCACCACCTCCCCGGGCAGCCCATTCCAATGACAAATGACTCGCTCAGTGAAGAACTTCTTCCTCACCTCGAGTCTAAACCTCCCCTGGCACAGCTTGAGACTGTGTCCCCTTGTTCTGGTGCTGGTTGCCTGGGAGAAGAGACCAACCCCCTCCTGTCCACAACCACCAGCAGCAATAATAATAATAATAATAATAAAACCCCTCAGCTATAATGCAAGCTGGACATTTGTGACTTCTTAATGCAGCTCATCATTTGTGAGTACTCTTCAAGGTCAACCTTTCCCACCCTTCCTCATGTCTGGTACAACATCAATATTTACTTGTATCACACCATCACCAAGAAATACCAACCCAAACTAAGACTCTCTCAAGACAGACCCTGTCATACTATGCAGTGGAAGGGTCTCTGCTCAAGGAAGTTCGAGCTAAACCAACAAAATGAAGTCAGCATTGAGGCAGGAGGGGAGAACCAGTGCGGTCTGAAGTTTGCACTCTGCCAAAGAGAAAGCACCTCTGGAAAAATAAACAAAAGAAGGTCTCTTGCTAGGAAAACATGCTTAAATGGAAACCCCTCAGAACAAATACCTCAGAAAATCCCCCCTTGGTGAGCTTCTCTGAAGGAAATGGGCTTAGGAGGAGTGGAATTTCTCCAAAAGCAAAACAAACACCAGAGACATTGTTTGGTTTCAGAGGCCTCAAAGTGCAAACGACTTGAAAGCAACCAAGATTCTCAATGTCGGGGAAAAGACGACAGCTCTGCTGCCTTAACACAAGTGTCAACTGCAATTATCAGACTGCAGATGAGGTAAATCAGCCACACAGAGGAATAAGACTCATAGAAATGTTTTGCTTGGAAGACACCTTTAAGATGATGTGTAACATCCCTCAACATCACACCTACACAACTTCTAAATCCCTCCAGAGGTGGGGACTCCACCACTTCCCCGGGCAGCCTGTTCCAGGGCTTGACAAGCCTTTTGGTGAAGAATGTTTTCCTGATACCTGACCTAAATTTCCTTGGGCATGAGGACTTCAGCACTGTTTCACTCCAGAGAGGGGCTCCTCTTGCACTGCCATACTGGCTACTGCAAGCACCACCTTGCAGATTTCCACAGCCAAAGCAGCAAGAGCAGAGGGGTGGTGTGGAGGACAGTGTCCCCCGGATTGAATGATTGAAGATGGGAAACTGCAAGGAGAGGTGAAACGGGAGCCACCTGTTGATGGCTTAACAAGTAACTCCAGTAGATGAGATCAGGGTCAGCCGCGCTACCCTAATAAGTGTCGCCAGCCAGTAAGAGGAGGTCGATTAAGCACTCCCCTGCAGCCACACTAAGGGGAGAACGACGAACGTGATCTGCGATGAAGGCAGTCGTCAGTCTCATGGGCTTGCTGCTGCAGGCAGGAGCTCTTGACCTGGGCGCCCCCTACCCCCTGCTTGAATTCCATCCCCGTCGCTGTGGGTGCCGCCCTCCGCCCTACTGCGACAGGGTGGTGCTGGACGCTGTGCCTGAGGAGCTTCCCCAGACTCCAGAAAACTAAAAATTGAAGTTCAGCGAAGTAGCAACCTGGCACATGGCAGCAACCTGGCACATGGCAGCTGACAGCACATGCACTCAATGTCTTCTGTTTTCTGCAGCTAATGCCCTTTAGTTTCTAATTTACCCATTTCAGAACCCCCACTGCCATGTTTACCTCCCACTTGATTGAAATAACTCTTTGCCACGTTAGATTTAATCACAATCTCCAGGAAAAGACAGAAAAAAAACAACAAGTAGCTCCTATTAAAATATACATACTGTGAAGATTAGCAGAGACTGACACGGTGAATTGGGTAAAAATACCCAGGAGAACTCTTCCATGGACTAAGAAGAAAGGATGACTGAGACAATCCATCAACAGAAATTTAAGCTGTATAAATATTTCTATCTTGCAAGCTAACTCACCAAGAATTAAGTGTTCTTCTGCACCAATCATGGCAATACATTGTATTCAGAGTTTTGTTAGGTTCCCCTCATTAATTATTTCTTCCCCCCTCTTTCTTTCAGAAGCCAACAGCTAACTTGTTAAAGGAAATTTGATTAGTCTTCAGTGAGCTACATGTTATTTCACTGCAGAGCAGTATTAATGGAAATAACATAAAGGATAATGGAATTAAGGACTCAGTAACAGCTCAAACAACATCCCATTACATCAGACTAATTCTAGTGTGTTTCTGTAGTAATCTCTTCTGCACCACTCCAGTGTGCTTATGCAATCAGAGCAAAGAGCTGTTACCAAGGAAACCAATCAACCCAAGACCCCTTGTGTGTGAAAAATGCAGATATTTAACACCAAAAATCCCATACAAAATAACTTCAAATAGCAACCCAGGCTGGACCTCCCTCTGACATTTATAAGTTCATGCAAATCTGGCAATTGCTGCTCTGACCTTTCAGTTAGATTATTTTGCAGCTGTGGACTGAATATGAAAATTTCTGTTGAAGAAAAAGCTAATATTAAAATATTAAGAAAGTGTATTGGTCCAACACACAGAAAAGTTTATTCCATGCTATTAATGACAAGGGGAAAAAAATGCAAACAACAACATTGTACCTCACAATTAATTCTCTGTTATTTTTATTGAGCCTATATAAACACCCCACACACACACACAACACACCCCCAGCAAAACAAACCAACCAACCAACCACACAAAAAGCCCCCACCAAGCTAGGTCAGCCCTCTATTTTGGCCAGAGTCACAGAGCACTGGAACAGGCTCCTCAGAAGGGTTGTGGAGTCTCCTTCTCTGGAGACTTTCAAGACCCATCTGGATGCATTCCTGTGTGTCCTGTGCTGGATTCTATGGTCCTGCTCTGGCAGGGGGGTTGGACTTATCTTTGGAGGTCCCTTCCATACCCTGACATCCTGTGATCCTGTAATAATTCTACTGCACTGAAGGAACTGACACAAGCCTTAGCTATCAATGGGCAGGTTCATCCCCCAAAAATGGTATAACTTTCACTCTTGATACCTTGTGGTAAGAATAGAATAGAATAGAATAGAATAGAATAGAATAGAATAGAATAGAATAGAATAGAATAGAATAGAATAGAATAGAATAGAATAGAATAGGAATAGAATAGACCAGACCAGACCAGGTTGGAAAGAGACCTTTGACATCATTGAGTCCAACCTATCATCCAACACCATTTAATTAACTAAACCATGGCACCAAGCACCCCATCCACTCTCTTCCTAAACACCTCCAGTGATGATGACTCCACCACCTCCCTGGGCAGCACATTCCAATGACCACTCTTTCTGTGAAGAACTTCTTCCTAAGATCCATCCTAAACCTCCCTGGCACAGCTTGAGACTGTGTCCTCTTGTTCTGATGCTGTTTGCCCAGGAGAAGAGACCAACCCCCACCTGGCTACAACCTCCCTTCAGGCAGTTGTACACAGCAAGAAGGTCTCTTCTGAGCTTCCTTCCAAAGCCACTAATCACAGTTAGCTAGTTAGGAGATATGAATGCCCAGATTCCTGACCTAGATATTTCTTGTCAGTGGCTAGATATCAGACTAGTTGCATTCTCCAGCAATGTTTCTACACATGGAGAAGCCAAGGCACAAAGCCCCTTTTGTTCATCAGGATTTGAGTCCTCAAAGTTACCAACTCGCTTTGCTAAGGCATCCGGTTAACCCTAGGTGCTCAGTAACAGCGACCCGCGGTCTGTATGCACATAGATGAAATCCAAATAGCTGCTTTTAAGCTTTGGATCTCTTCTAGACTCTTTAAAAGGTTGCTTTTGGAGATGTCTGCATTTCTGAAGGCTAAATTTAAAAGTTTTCTCAGCTGTACAGCTCTCAAAACTGGAGCTTTAAGAAAAGCTCTTTACTAAGAGAGAGAAATCTCTGCTCATACACGCTGAGAGTTCTGAAATGCTAATTAAGTCCTCCAAATGTAATTTCTGAAAGCACAGGAATATTACTTGAAAAATACATAAAGATGGTGCAGAGCCACTTTTTGTTGAAGTCCATTGGCTTGGTGGGCACAAAAACTTGGCAATGAGGCTGTATATTAATATGCATGGAATAATTCATTGTCTCCAACAATCAGTGCTGCTATCTTGCTGTAGGACTAGACCTGTAAAGGACACAGTGCAGAGAGAAAGATTAAATTGGAAATTAATTCCTTCCTGAGCAACAGACAGCCCAAAATAGAAAGATTTGGAACATATGGAGCTAACAAATACCTAATCAAGCCTAACCAAAATTTGCATGCTTCGGGGGATTCAACAATAGCTCTAAATCATTTGTGTTCCTAAATATGCACACACTGCTTCACAGAAATCAAACCTTCCACTTAACTTCATTTGTGCTAATAAAAGTCACTAAAGCTATGGCTGACCTGCTTCACTGGCAGGAAGCAACACCAGAGTTAGGAGGATAGGATAGGATAGGATAGGATAGGATAGGATAGGATAGGATAGGATAGGATAGGATAGGATAGGATAGGATAGGATAGGATAGGATAGGCTAGGCTAGACCAGACCAGGTTGGAAGAGACCTTTGAGATCATCGAGTCCAACCTATCATCCAACACTATCTAATCAACTAAACCATGGCACCAAGCACCCCATCCAGTCTCTTTCTAAACATCTCCAGTCATGGTGACTCCACCACCTCCCTGGGCAGCACATTCCAATGGCAAATCATTCTACAAAGAACTTCTTCCTAACATCCAGTCTAAACCTCCCCTGGCACAGCTTGAGACTTGTTCTGGTGCTGGTTGCCTGGGAGAAGAGACCAGCCCCCACCTGGCTACAACCTCCCTTCAGGTAGTTACAGACAGTTGAGGCAGCTGCACAAAGCCCCATGTCACCTTGATTCTTTACAGTGCAAGAGTGAAATAGTTTTTACACAGGTTTCTGTCACATGTTAGAATTTGGAATCCAAACCAAGTTTCTTTGACTGCCTTTAGGAGTTCATCTCTAGCTTCTGCATTTCTAGTTCGACTTAAGCCAATGCTGTATATGATAATGCTCTGTAATTGTTAAATTTAGTGTATGTACACACAAACACAGCAGCTGTCTTGAGCTTTCCCTGAAGCTATGTTGACCCCAACTGCTCCTTTATCTACTACCTTCATCAACTCGGAGAGCTTAAGTGGTTGTCTAGCAGGAAAAGATAAATCAAACCCATTTAGAGGGCACAGTTGCTTTTATCTCCTCCTCTTCCACAGTAAATTTTATTCATTCTGTTCCAGCATGTATCACAGACCAAACCCTGAAGCAGATTAACCTGAAATATTTCACTGTTTGCTCTTACAGATTTCTCCAAGCTCTCAGAGCTGCAGCCCAGCTCTCCTCCTAGCCATGCTCCAACCAAATGGTTTTGGCTTTGCCTCACAAGTGATGCAGATCTCTGCTTCTGAACTCCTTCCAGAGCAGATCATAAGGAAGCCACCTTTTGCACCAACTGAATGGATTTATCATATCAGGAATTCAACTACAATGTGCCATGTGAAAAGGCAAAGGAAAATTCAAGTTCTGGAGCCACAGGAAAGGGCTACTGCAGGACTACTTTTGTAACTGGGGACTAGAGAGGGGTTTTGCTTGAAGAAGTCCAGCACAATGTCCAGTGCAGAAGGTAAGATCTGGTGTAGCTTTAAATCTGCCAAGACAAAGCAAAGGATGACCATTTCTTTCTTCTAAAAGAGCATTGCTAAATGTCTATTGCTAAATATTGCTCAGATGGCTTCTCAGACAAGACATCTCTAAGTCCATGTTCTTAGCAGCAAAGTCATTACTGCCCAGACGAAAACCAGGCAGCTGGGAGCAGGAAAAGAGAGGTTTGGAGCAGGCCCTGCAAATCACAGCATCCATCCCACCACCACCACCAATCAGAGCTGTGCTCCAGACACCAAGAGCAGGATCTCAATGGCTTGTTCCCAGCAGGAATATCCACAGCTTCCCCAGGGGGCCCCTTCTGCTGCTCAGCCATTCTGTGCTGTAAGGATTTATCAGAGGATTTATTGAGTCCTAAAATTTCACTTTTTTCATAGCATGCACAGATTATTTACATTATAAACAACCACTCCACACTGAGAGGAAAAGAAGTATCAAAACACATATACACAGCGTGTGTATGAATGCGTGAACACAAATGTTCACACACATTTATACTTGCACGTAGGAAAAGCCATGAAGACACCTGAGCAATCAGGTGGAAATCAAAGATGCAGCCAAATCCCCTGAAGCTTGTTTTGACTTAGGAACACGTTAAAAACTTGTTCAAAGTGAGGGCTTTTCTCAATTAAAGATTCACAGTATTTAACTGGCTGCTGCCACTTCTGATTCAGGGCTTTGTTTTGACCAGGAAGCGAAGAGCTGAAGCATCGCCGGAGTCAGCAAAAAGAGCACCGAAACAGCAATCAAGTGACTCAGCATTTAATAGCAGATGATTGCCAAGACATTGCTTATCTGAATCAGAAGTTATAGTTTATATACAGATGAGAAATGTCTTGGCAATCATCTGCTATTAAATGCTGAGTCACTTGTTATGTTTCGGTGTAACGCGACTCAGCGATCTCAGCTCTTCGCTTCTGAGTAAAACAAAGCCCTAATCAGAGGAAAGCAGCAACCAGTTAAATACTGTGAATCTTTAATTGAGAAAAGCCCTCACTTTGAACAAGTTTTTAACGTGTTCCTAAGTCAAAACAAGCTTCAGGGATTTGGCTGCATCTTGATTTCCACCTGATTGCTCAGGTGTCTTCATGGCTTTTCCTGCGTGCAAGTATAAATGTGTGTGAACATTTGTGTTCACGCATTCATACACACGCTGTGTATATGTGTTTTGATACTTCTTTTCCTCTCAGTGTGGAGTGGTTGTTTATAATGTAAATAATCTGTGCATGCTATGAAAAAAAGTGAAATTTTAGGACTCAATAAATCCTCTGATAAATCCTTACAGCACAGAATGGCTGAGCAGCAGAAGGGGCCCCCTGGGGAAGCTGTGGATATTCCTGCTGGGAACAAGCCATTGAGATCCTGCTCTTGGTGTCTGGAGCACAGCTCTGATTGGTGGTGGTGGTGGGATGGATGCTGTGATTTGCAGGGCCTGCTCCAAACCTCTCTTTTCCTGCTCCCAGCTGCCTGGTTTTCGTCTGGGCAGTAATGACTTTGCTGCTAAGAACATGGACTTAGAGATGTCTTGTCTGAGAAGCCATCTGAGCAATATTTAGCAATAGACATTTAGCAATGCTCTTTTAGAAGAAAGAAATGGTCATCCTTTGCTTTGTCTTGGCAGATTTAAAGCTACACCAGATCTTACCTTCTGCACTGGACATTGTGCTGGACTTCTTCAAGCAAAACCCTCTCTGAGTCCCCAGTTACAAAAGTAGTCCTGCAGTAGCCCTTTCCTGTGGCTCCAGAACTTGAATTTTCCTTTGCCTTTTCACATGGCACATTGTAGTTGAATTCCTGATATGATAAATCCATTCAGTTGGTGCAAAAGGTGGCTTCCTTATGATCTGCTCTGGAAGGAGTTCAGAAGCAGAGATCTGCATCACTTGTGAGGCAAAGCCAAAACCATTTGGTTGGAGCATGGCTAGGAGGAGAGCTGGGCTGCAGCTCTGAGAGCTTGGAGAAATCTGTAAGAGCAAACAGTGAAATATTTCAGGTTAATCTGCTTCAGGGTTTGGTCTGTGATACATGCTGGAACAGAATGAATAAAATTTACTGTGGAAGAGGAGGAGATAAAAGCAACTGTGCCCTCTAAATGGGTTTGATTTATCTTTTCCTGCTAGACAACCACTTAAGCTCTCCGAGTTGATGAAGGTAGTAGATAAAGGAGCAGTTGGGGTCAACATAGCTTCAGGGAAAGCTCAAGACAGCTGCTGTGTTTGTGTGTACATACACTAAATTTAACAATTACAGAGCATTATCATATACAGCATTGGCTTAAGTCGAACTAGAAATGCAGAAGCTAGAGATGAACTCCTAAAGGCAGTCAAAGAAACTTGGTTTGGATTCCAAATTCTAACATGTGACAGAAACCTGTGTAAAAACTATTTCACTCTTGCACTGTAAAGAATCAAGGTGACATGGGGCTTTGTGCAGCTGCCTCAACTGTCTGTAACTACCTGAAGGGAGAGGTTGTAGCCAGGTGGGGGCTAGGGTCTCTTCTCCCAGGCAACCAGCACCAGAACAAGTCTCAAGCTGTGCCAGGGAGGTTTAGACTGGATGTTAGGGAAGAAGTTCTTTGTAGAATGATTTGCCATTGGAATGTGCTGCCCAGGGAGGTGGTGGAGTCACCATGACTGGAGATGTTTAGAAAGAGACTGGATGGGGTGCTTGGTGCCATGGTTTAGTTGATTAGATAGTGTTGGATGATAGGTTGGACTCGATGATCTCAAAGGTCTCTTCCAACCTGGTCTGGTCTAGCCTAGCCTATCCTATCCTATCTATCCTATCCCTATCCTATCCTATCCTATCCTATCCTATCTATCTATCCTATCTATCCTCCTAACTCTGGTGTTGCTTCCTGCCAGTGAAGCAGGTCAGCCATAGCTTTAGTGACTTTTATTAGCACAAATGAAGTTAAGTGGAAGGTTTGATTTCTGTGAAGCAGTGTGTGCATATTTAGGAACACAAATGATTTAGAGCTATTGTTGAATCCCCTGAAGCATGCAAATTTTGGTTAGGCTTGATTAGGTATTTGTTAGCTCCATATGTTCCAAATCTTTCTATTTTGGGCTGTCTGTTGCTCAGGAAGGAATTAATTTCCAATTTAATCTTTCTCTCTCTGCACTGTGTCCTTTACAGGTCTAGTCCTACAGCAAGATAGCAGCACTGATTGTTGGAGACAATGAATTATTCCATGCATATTAATATACAGCCTCATTGCCAAGTTTTTGTGCCCACCAAGCCAATGGACTTCAACAAAAAGTGGCTCTGCACCATCTTTATGTATTTTTCAAGTAATATTCCTGTGCTTTCAGAAATTACATTTGGAGGACTTAATTAGCATTTCAGAACTCTCAGCGTGTATGAGCAGAGATTTCTCTCTCTTAGTAAAGAGCTTTTCTTAAAGCCCCAGTTTTGAGAGCTGTACAGCTGAGAAAACTTTTAAATTTAGCCTTCAGAAATGCAGACATCTCCAAAAGCAACCTTTTAAAGAGTCTAGAAGAGATCCAAAGCTTAAAAGCAGCTATTTGGATTTCATCTATGTGCATACAGACCGCGGGTCGCTGTTACTGAGCACCTAGGGTTAACCGGATGCCTTAGCAAAGCGAGTTGGTAACTTTGAGGACTCAAATCCTGATGAACAAAAGGGGCTTTGTGCCTTGGCTTCTCCATGTGTAGAAACATTGCTGGAGAATGCAACTAGTCTGATATCTAGCCACTGACAAGAAATATCTAGGTCAGGAATCTGGGCATTCATATCTCCTAACTAGCTAACTGTGATTAGTGGCTTTGGAAGGAAGCTCAGAAGAGACCTTCTTGCTGTGTACAACTGCCTGAAGGAGGTTGTAGCCAGGTGGGGTTGGTCTCTTCTCCTGGGCAAACAGCATCAGAACAAGAGGACACAGTCTCAAGCTGTGGGGAGGTTTAGGATGGATCTTAGGAAGAAGTTCTTCACAGAAAGAGTGGTCATTGGAATGTGCTGCCCAGGGAGGTGGTGGAGTCATCATCACTGGAGGTGTTTAGGAAGAGAGTGGATGGGGTGCTTGGTGCCATGGTTTAGTTAATTAAATGGTGTTGGATGATAGGTTGGACTCAATGATGTCAAAGGTCTCTTCCAACCTGGTCTGGTCTGGTCTATTCTATTCCTATTCTATTCTATTCTATTCTATTCTATTCTATTCTATTCTATTCTATTCTATTCTATTCTATTCTATTCTATTCTATTCTTACCACAAAGGTATCAAGAGTGAAAGTTATACCATTTTTGGGGGGGATGAACCTGCCCATTGATAGCTAAGGCTTGTGTCAGTTCCTTCAGTGCAGTAGAATTATTACAGGATCACAGGATGTCAGGGTATGGAAGGGACCTCCAAAGATAAGTCCAACCCCTGCCAGAGCAGGACCATAGAATCCAGCACAGGACACACAGGAATGCATCCAGATGGGTCTTGAAAGTCTCCAGAGAAGGAGACTCACAACCCTTCTGAGGAGCCTGTTCCAGTGCTCTGTGACTCTGGCCAAAATAAGAGGGCTGACCTAGCTTGGTGGGGCTTTTGTGTGGTTGGTTGGTTGGTTTGTTTTGCTGGGGGTGTTTGTGTGTGTGTGGGGTGTTTATATAGGCTCAATAAAAATAACAGAGAATTAATTGTGAGGTACAATGTTGTTGTTTGCATTTTTTCCCCTTGTCATTAATAGCATGGAATAAACTTTTCTGTGTGTTGGACCAATACACTTTCTTAATATTTTAATATTAGCTTTTTTCTTCAACAGAAATTTTCATATTCAGTCCACAGCTGCAAAATAATCTAACTGAAAGGTCAGAGCAGCAATTGCCAGATTTGCATGAACTTATAAATGTCAGAGGGAGGTCCAGCCTGGGTTGCTATTTGAAGTTATTTTGTATGGGATTTTTGGTGTTAAATATCTGCATTTTTCACACACAAGGGGTCTTGGGTTGATTGGTTTCCTTGGTAACAGCTCTTTGCTCTGATTGCATAAGCACACTGGAGTGGTGCAGAAGAGATTACTACAGAAACACACTAGAATTAGTCTGATGTAATGGGATGTTGTTTGAGCTGTTACTGAGTCCTTAATTCCATTATCCTTTATGTTATTTCCATTAATACTGCTCTGCAGTGAAATAACATGTAGCTCACTGAAGACTAATCAAATTTCCTTTAACAAGTTAGCTGTTGGCTTCTGAAAGAAAGAGGGGGAAGAAATAATTAATGAGGGGAACCTAACAAAACTCTGAATACAATGTATTGCCATGATTGGTGCAGAAGAACACTTAATTCTTGGTGAGTTAGCTTGCAAGATAGAAATATTTATACAGCTTAAATTTCTGTTGATGGATTGTCTCAGTCATCCTTTCTTCTTAGTCCATGGAAGAGTTCTCCTGGGTATTTTTACCCAATTCACCGTGTCAGTCTCTGCTAATCTTCACAGTATGTATATTTTAATAGGAGCTACTTGTTGTTTTTTTTCTGTCTTTTCCTGGAGATTGTGATTAAATCTAACGTGGCAAAGAGTTATTTCAATCAAGTGGGAGGTAAACATGGCAGTGGGGGTTCTGAAATGGGTAAATTAGAAACTAAAGGGCATTAGCTGCAGAAAACAGAAGACATTGAGTGCATGTGCTGTCAGCTGCCATGTGCCAGGTTGCTGCCATGTGCCAGGTTGCTACTTCGCTGAACTTCAATTTTTAGTTTTCTGGAGTCTGGGGAAGCTCCTCAGGCACAGCGTCCAGCACCACCCTGTCGCAGTAGGGCGGAGGGCGGCACCCACAGCGACGGGGATGGAATTCAAGCAGGGGGTAGGGGGCGCCCAGGTCAAGAGCTCCTGCCTGCAGCAGCAAGCCCATGAGACTGACGACTGCCTTCATCGCAGATCACGTTCGTCGTTCTCCCCTTAGTGTGGCTGCAGGGGAGTGCTTAATCGACCTCCTCTTACTGGCTGGCGACACTTATTAGGGTAGCGCGGCTGACCCTGATCTCATCTACTGGAGTTACTTGTTAAGCCATCAACAGGTGGCTCCCGTTTCACCTCTCCTTGCAGTTTCCCATCTTCAATCATTCAATCCGGGGGACACTGTCCTCCACACCACCCCTCTGCTCTTGCTGCTTTGGCTGTGGAAATCTGCAAGGTGGTGCTTGCAGTAGCCAGTATGGCAGTGCAAGAGGAGCCCCTCTCTGGAGTGAAACAGTGCTGAAGTCCTCATGCCCAAGGAAATTTAGGTCAGGTATCAGGAAAACATTCTTCACCAAAAGGCTTGTCAAGCCCTGGAACAGGCTGCCCGGGAAGTGGTGGAGTCCCCACCTCTGGAGGGATTTAGAAGTTGTGTAGGTGTGATGTTGAGGGATGTTACACATCATCTTAAAGGTGTCTTCCAAGCAAAACATTTCTATGAGTCTTATTCCTCTGTGTGGCTGATTTACCTCATCTGCAGTCTGATAATTGCAGTTGACACTTGTGTTAAGGCAGCAGAGCTGTCGTCTTTTCCCCGACATTGAGAATCTTGGTTGCTTTCAAGTCGTTTGCACTTTGAGGCCTCTGAAACCAAACAATGTCTCTGGTGTTTGTTTTGCTTTTGGAGAAATTCCACTCCTCCTAAGCCCATTTCCTTCAGAGAAGCTCACCAAGGGGGGATTTTCTGAGGTATTTGTTCTGAGGGTTTCCATTTAAGCATGTTTTCCTAGCAAGAGACCTTCTTTTGTTTATTTTTCCAGAGGTGCTTTCTCTTTGGCAGAGTGCAAACTTCAGACCGCACTGGTTCTCCCCTCCTGCCTCAATGCTGACTTCATTTTGTTGGTTTAGCTCGAACTTCCTTGAGCAGAGACCCTTCCACTGCATAGTATGACAGGGTCTGTCTTGAGAGAGTCTTAGTTTGGGTTGGTATTTCTTGGTGATGGTGTGATACAAGTAAATATTGATGTTGTACCAGACATGAGGAAGGGTGGGAAAGGTTGACCTTGAAGAGTACTCACAAATGATGAGCTGCATTAAGAAGTCACAAATGTCCAGCTTGCATTATAGCTGAGGGGTTTTATTATTATTATTATTATTATTGCTGCTGGTGGTTGTGGACAGGAGGGGTTGGTCTCTTCTCCCAGGCAACCAGCACCAGAACAAGGGGACACAGTCTCAAGCTGTGCCAGGGGAGGTTTAGACTCGAGGTGAGGAAGAAGTTCTTCACTGAGCGAGTCATTTGTCATTGGAATGGGCTGCCCGGGGAGGTGGTGGAGTTGCCGTCCCTGGAGGTGTTCAAGGGGAGATTGGACGTGGCACTTGGTGCCATGGTCTAGTTGTGAGGTCTGTTGGGACAGGTTGGACTTGATGATCCTTGGGGTCTCTTCCAACCTTGGTTATACTGTGATACTGCCATTGACAGTCCAATGGGATTTAACTGTTCAAAATATCTTTTGTCCTTAAAATGCTTGTTGGTACTGAAAGTTGACTCTTGATATGAAATAGAACCCCATTATAGCTGACCAGTGACTTAGTGACTTCCAAAAGTACTTTGATCATTTTGTAATTACAAGTTTTACCTGGTGGAGTATGTACAGGCTATTAAACCCAGCATGGTCTAACCATCATCAAAGACATTTCCCACTGAGGAGTCTTTAAAATAAAGATCTTCAGCAAACCTTTGCTATTCCTTTTTCATCCATAATGACATAAACCAGCTGTGATCAAGCAATGAAAGTTCCCTAGTTCTGCTGATGCACATCATCAGTAGATTTGGGTTGCTGTGGTGGGCTGACCTTGGGTGGCTGCCAGAGGCCCACCAAGGCATTCTCTGCTCTCTCCATCCTCAGCAGGACAGGCAGAAACTAAAACAAAAAACTCATGGGTCAGGATAAAGGCAATTTAATGAAGAAAAGCAAAGGCCATGCAGGGGAGCAAAGCAAAAACATTCTCAATTCTCTATCAGCAGGTGATGTCCAGCCACTAGGCTCGAGGTGAGGAGAAAGTTCTTCCCAGAGAGAGTTGCTAGCCATTGGAATGTGCTGCCCAGGGAGGTGGTGGAGTCACCATCCCTGGAGGTGTCCAAGAGGGGATTGGACGTGGCACTTGGTGCCATGGTCTAGTAGTGATGAGGTCTTGGGTGACAGGTTGGACTTAATGATCTTTGAGGTCTTTCCCAGCCATATTGATTCCATGATTTCTCTCTCCTACTTGTAATCATGGGTTCAAGCCAATAAATGTGTCTTGGACAGGAGGCATTGGAAAGAACACTGAGCCCTCTCTTCAGACTGATTTCCTTCTTGCTATGCTTTTCTCCTTCTTCATTCAGTGTGCACATGACCCTCTCAAGTGTGCAGAGGTTGAAAGGGACCTGTCTTGTGACAATCTGCAGTGTGCCCACTTAAACTATGGATAACTCCTGGCTCCAGATCCTTCTCTGAGGTGTACCATCACTCCTTTTTCCCCCCCCTTTTCTTTTGCCTAATATATAGAAGTGGCACATACAGGATATAAACCTACTTTGGGGATAAAATCTAATATTTCTTCATATAAAAGTGGACTTTAGGAAAATAGCAACAGATGGAGAAGTTGTGCTGGACTTGCAGATTATTCCTGCTTATGAGATCCTTTTAGTAGTATTATTTTTTAAATCAAATTATTGGTTGGTTGGTTTGTTTGTTTTGCCTTTTTACTGCAGGAGCTGGATTGAAGTGTGCAATGGATTTCAGGAAGAAAGGTGTAGCAAGAATATCAGTACAAATAAGTAAGAAGCATTTCTATTCTGTCTGCAGCTCCCTTTTTTGTTTGTTTGGTGGGTTTTTTTTTACTCTGTGTGTTGCTTTACCCAGAAATTTTACCCAGTTTAACTTTGTTCTTAGAACAGTTCTTGATTGTTCCTTAAATGAAGTGGATGTGAAAATTTTGGCCTGGTGGGCTTAGCACAGTTACAGGCTGGGGTCACAGTGGCTGGAGAGCGGCCAAGCAGAGAGGGACCTAAGGGTACTGGTTGATGGTAGGCTGAACATGAGCCTGCAGTGCGCCCAGGTGGCCAAGAAGGCCAATGGCATCCTGGCCTGCATCAGGAACAGTGTGGCCAGCAGGAGCAGGGAGGTCATTCTGCCCCTGTGCTCAGCACTGGTTAGGCCACACCTTGAGTACTGTGTCCAGTTCTGGGCCCCTCAGTTTAAGCAAGATGTTGACTTGCTGGAATGTATCCAGAGAAGGGCAATGAAGTTGGTGAGGGGTTTGAAGCACAGCCCTATGAGGAGAGGCTGAAGGAGCTGGGGTTGCTTAGCCTGGAGAAAAGGAAGCTCAGGGTAGACCTTATTGCTGCTTACAACTACCTGAAGGAGGTTGTAGCCAGGTGGGGGTTGGTCTCTTCTCCCAGGCAACCAGCACCAGAACAAGAGGACACAATCTCAAGCTGTGCCAGGGGAGGTTCAGACTGGATGCTAGGAAGAAATTCTACAGAGAGAGAGTGATTGCCCATTGGAATGTGCTGCCCAGGGAGGTGGTCACCATTGTTGGAGATGTTTAGGAGGAGACTTGATAGGGTGCTTGGTGCCATAGTTTAGTTGATTAGATGGTGTTGGGTGATGGGTTGGAGACAATGATCTTGAAGGTCTCTTCCAACCTGGTTTGGTCTGGTTCAGTTCTGTTCTGTTCTATTCTATTCTATTCTATTCTATTCTATTCTATTCTATTCTATTCTATTCTATTCTATTCTTCTTAAATTTGCATGCTAAATAATGCCACAGAAACATGTCAGCATCTCTAGTTAGCAGCAAAGGATGATCAATGGCTCTGTGATAATTAGTAGAGTTGACAGTCAAAGTGATGAAAATATAAAGCTCTGATCAAAAGACCTTTTCTTCTGTGCATTGTAAATTAGCATAACCATTGCCATCCCTTCATAACAGCAGCAAAACAGCAAATATTGCTTTGGCATATTCTGTGGCTAATGGGCAACAAATTTAATCCACTGCAATATTCATCTTATTGTTCAGATTCCTTTAATCTACATAAAACAGTGGGGTGGTGATGGGGGCAGCAACACCCAAACCCTGTTGTCTGGGGAGGTTGCACTACTGGTTTTTAAAGGCTGGGATCAGCAGGACAAGGAGGGTAAACTGGCTGAATAATCATGTAGAAACCAACCAGAATTAGCAAGGTCTTGGGAGCTGAATGACTGTGCCAAGAGAGAAAGTGCTAACTTGAAAATGCTTGCTCCTTGCTTCTGCCCCCTGAACTCTGGGAAGCTGTGGGAGCAGAGCTTGGGCAGGTCCCATGGGCAATGCATTTCTACCTTGTCACCATCTCTTTCCAACACAGTAGCTGTGACTTTCATTTATTTCATGTCACTGCTATTAGTGGGGATGACTCACGATGCTTGCAACTACTCACATGATTGAGCCCTACTATCTAACAATAGTTTGGGAGGTTCTGTGTAACAATAACAAAGAAAAATGCCAAAGACATAACCTTGTTACAAGATCTGCCTTGGTGTAGATCTGATTTTCAAGAATCAGGGCATGGATCTTTTCTGAGCAGCCCTCACTTAAAACATTTATCTCTCCAAAGGCCAGTGGTAGGTAGGAACATTAAGCACGGTGAGAGGTTTGTTTTTTATTGACCTCTATTAACATTCAGCACATCCCCAGCCAATAGCTCAAGTGCTGCCAGGCACAGATGCTTCAAGAGTAACCCTCTCTTTTGTATAATAAAGCATTTGTTTCCCTTTTTATCATGATACCAATCTTCTCCCAGGAAACCAGCACCCGAACAAGGGGACACAGTCTCAAGCTGTGCCAGGGGAAGTTTAGGCTGGATGTTAGGAAGAAGTTCTTCACAGAAAGAGTGATTTGCCATTGGATTGGGCTGCCCAGGGAGGTGGTGGAGTCGCCATCACTGGAGGTGTTTAGGAAGAGACTGGATGGGGTGTTTGGTGCCATGGTTTAGTTGATTAGATAGTGTTGGAGGTTAGGTTGAACCCGATGACCTCAAAGGTCTCTTCCAACCTGGTTAATTCTATTCTATTATTTGTTATTATCAACGGCTTATTACATGAGCCACCCAATGCTGATTAGTTTCACCTTGCTCCCTTCAGCTCTTATACCCATTACATGTTGTGGTTTACTTGCTTTTTAATGAAATAATTGGTCTTCACTCTTGGTACTTGAAAGCTGTACTGAACAGCAGTGAAGTCCTGCTCTGAAATCCAAGACATCAGTTATGAGTGAAGTGAGAAAACAGGACTGTGTCCTGGAAAATGGCCATCCACTGCTGCCATAACTCTGCAGCATTTTCACTTAGGGGGTGGAACTACACAAGCAGCAGTCAGTTATGAAAATGAAAACTTTGTTCAGTCAGAAGTAATGCAGCCAGGTGTGAGCTGGTTTGGATTGAATTTCTTTGCTTCTTTTTGTTTATGACCACTTTATCAGGAATGGCTTGAGGTTTGGTTTGGGATTGTTCTGTTTATTTGTGGGGTGTTATTTGTTTTGGTGGTGGTGGGTTTGGGTATGTGTGGGTTTGGGTATGTGTGGGTTTGGTTTGCTCAAGCTGCACCAGGGGAAGTTTAGACTTGCGGTGAGGAGAAAGTTCTTCACAGAGAGTTGTTACCCCTTGGAATGTGCTGCCCAGGGAGGTGGTGGAGTCACCATCCTTGGAGGTGTTCAAGAGGGGTTTGGATGTGGCCCTTGGTGCCATGCTCTAGCAGTCATAAGGTGTTGGGTGACAGGTTGGACTTGATGATCTTTGAGGTCTCTTCCAACCTTATTGATTCTAGGATTCGGAAATCGATGTGTGACTAAGTGGATAAATAAATAGTCAGGAAAGCTAGGAAAGTGTGAGACAAGGTTGGTTGGGTTTGGGTTTTTTTGTCTTGCTAAATATGCTCTGTGCTTGGAACTCTTCTTTTAATGCAAATGAATGTGTGGCCAGTGCAGTTTCTATGGCTTCGATAGTTCTAGATTGCAGTCGGTTGGCTTCATGCCTGAAAAATGTGGAAACGGTTTACAAAGCAGAGCAGAAACCATTTCAGCCTCTGAATATGATTTCAGAAGTGTAATTCAGCAACAATTAAAACCCCCAAAATGTAAACTGAATTACTCTTCTCTTGGGCAAACGATGAATAAAAATTTTTATCTTTGGCTCAAACATTGCTGGAGAATGCAATAGCTGATATCTAGCCACTGACACATCCAGGTCAGGAATCTGGGCATTCATATATCTCCTAACTAGCTAACTCAGATTAGTGGTTTTTAGAAGCTCAGAAGAGATCTTCTTACAAAAATGTGGAAGGGAGGTTGTAGCCAGGTGGGGGCTGGCCTCGGGCACCAACACAGTCTCAGCCAAAAGGTGGGGGAGGTTTAGGATGGATCTTAGAAGAAGCCTCACAGCTATACTCACAGCTACCAGGTGGAGTCATCATCATGCGGGAGGTGCTTAGAAGAGAGTGGTGCTTATGCCGCTGGTTTAGTTAATAAAATCGGCGTTGGATGATAGGTTGGGACTCAATGATGTCATCCACCTTCCAACCTGAACTAATCTGGAATTCTATTCCTTATTCTATTCCCACTCTATTCTTATTCTTATTCTACCTAGCCCTATTCTATTCTTATTTATTCTTATTCTATTCTATTTCCTATTCTATTCTATTCTTACTCACAAGGTATCAAGAGTGAAAGTTCATACCATTTTTGGGGGGATGAACCTGCCCATTGATAGCTAAGGCTTGTGTGTCCTGTGCTGGATTCTATGGTCCTGCTCTGGCAGGGGGTTGGACTTATCTTTTGGAGGTCCCTTCCATACCCTGACATCCTGTGATCCTGTAATAATTCTACTGCACTGAAGGAACTGACACAAGCCTTAGCTATCAATGGGCAGGTTCATCCCCCAAAAATGGTATAACTTTCACTCTTGATACCTTGTGGTAAGAATAGAATAGAATAGAATAGAATAGAATAGAATAGAATAGAATAGAATAGAATAGAATAGAATAGAATAGAATAGAATAGGAATAGAATAGAAATAGAATAGACGAGGACCAGGTTGGAAGAGACCTTTGACATCATTGAGTCCAACCTATCATCCAACACCATTTAATTAACTAAAACCATGGCACCAAGCACCCCATCCACTCTCTTCCTAAACACCTCCAGTGATGATGACTCCACCACCTCCCCTGGGCAGCACATTCCAATGACCACTCTTTCTGTGAAGAACTTCTTCCTAAGATCCATCCTAAACCTCCCCTGGCACAGCTTGAGACTGTGTCCTCTTGTTCTGATGCTGTTTGCCCAGGAGAAGAGACCAACCCCACCTGGCTACAACCTCCTTCAGGCAGTTGTACACAGCAAGAAGGTCTCTTCTGAGCTTCCTTCCAAAGCCACTAATCACAGTTAGTTAGGAGATATGAATGCCCAGATTCCTGACCTAGATATTTCTTGTCAGTGGCTAGATATCAGACTAGTTGCATTCTCCAGCAATGTTTCTACATGGAGAAGCCAAGGCACAAAGCCCCTTTGTTCATCAGGATTTGAGTCCTCAAAGTTACCAACTCGCTTTGCTAAGGCATCCGGTTAACCCTAGGTGCTCAGTAACAGCGACCCGCGGTCTGTATGCACATAGATGAAATCCAAATAGCTGCTTTTAAGCTTTGGATCTCTTCTAGACTCTTTAAAAGGTTGCTTTTGGAGATGTCTGCATTTCTGAAGGCTAAATTTAAAAGTTTTCTCAGCTGTACAGCTCTCAAAACTGGAGCTTTAAGAAAAGCTCTTTACTAAGAAGAGAAATCTCTGCTCATACACGCTGAGAGTTCTGAAATGCTAATTAAGTCCTCCAAATGTAATTTCTGAAAGCACAGGAATATTACTTGAAAAATACATAAAGATGGTGCAGAGCCACTTTTTGTTGAAGTCCATTGGCTTGGTGGGCACAAAAACTTGGCAATGAGGCTGTATATTAATATGCATGGAATAATTCATTGTCTCCAACAATCAGTGCTGCTATCTTGCTGTAGGACTAGACCTGTAAAGGACACAGTGCAGAGAGAAAGATTAAATTGGAAATTAATTCCTTCCTGAGCAACAGACAGCCCAAAATAGAAAGATTTGGAACATATGGAGCTAACAAATACCTAATCAAGCCTAACCAAAATTTGCATGCTTCGGGGGATTCAACAATAGCTCTAAATCATTTGTGTTCCTAAATATGCACACACTGCTTCACAGAAATCAAACCTTCCACTTAACTTCATTTGTGCTAATAAAAGTCACTAAAGCTATGGCTGACCTGCTTCACTGGCAGGAAGCAACACCAGAGTTAGGAGGATAGGATAGGATAGGATAGGATAGGATAGGATAGGATAGGATAGGATAGGATAGGATAGGATAGGATAGGATAGGATAGGCTAGGCTAGACCAGACCAGGTTGGAAGAGACCTTTGAGATCATCGAGTCCAACCTATCATCCAACACTATCTAATCAACTAAACCATGGCACCAAGCACCCCATCCAGTCTCTTTCTAAACATCTCCAGTCATGGTGACTCCACCACCTCCCTGGGCAGCACATTCCAATGGCAAATCATTCTACAAAGAACTTCTTCCTAACATCCAGTCTAAACCTCCCCTGGCACAGCTTGAGACTTGTTCTGGTGCTGGTTGCCTGGGAGAAGAGACCAGCCCCCACCTGGCTACAACCTCCCTTCAGGTAGTTACAGACAGTTGAGGCAGCTGCACAAAGCCCCATGTCACCTTGATTCTTTACAGTGCAAGAGTGAAATAGTTTTTACACAGGTTTCTGTCACATGTTAGAATTTGGAATCCAAACCAAGTTTCTTTGACTGCCTTTAGGAGTTCATCTCTAGCTTCTGCATTTCTAGTTCGACTTAAGCCAATGCTGTATATGATAATGCTCTGTAATTGTTAAATTTAGTGTATGTACACACAAACACAGCAGCTGTCTTGAGCTTTCCCTGAAGCTATGTTGACCCCAACTGCTCCTTTATCTACTACCTTCATCAACTCGGAGAGCTTAAGTGGTTGTCTAGCAGGAAAAGATAAATCAAACCCATTTAGAGGGCACAGTTGCTTTTATCTCCTCCTCTTCCACAGTAAATTTTATTCATTCTGTTCCAGCATGTATCACAGACCAAACCCTGAAGCAGATTAACCTGAAATATTTCACTGTTTGCTCTTACAGATTTCTCCAAGCTCTCAGAGCTGCAGCCCAGCTCTCCTCCTAGCCATGCTCCAACCAAATGGTTTTGGCTTTGCCTCACAAGTGATGCAGATCTCTGCTTCTGAACTCCTTCCAGAGCAGATCATAAGGAAGCCACCTTTTGCACCAACTGAATGGATTTATCATATCAGGAATTCAACTACAATGTGCCATGTGAAAAGGCAAAGGAAAATTCAAGTTCTGGAGCCACAGGAAAGGGCTACTGCAGGACTACTTTTGTAACTGGGGACTAGAGAGGGGTTTTGCTTGAAGAAGTCCAGCACAATGTCCAGTGCAGAAGGTAAGATCTGGTGTAGCTTTAAATCTGCCAAGACAAAGCAAAGGATGACCATTTCTTTCTTCTAAAAGAGCATTGCTAAATGTCTATTGCTAAATATTGCTCAGATGGCTTCTCAGACAAGACATCTCTAAGTCCATGTTCTTAGCAGCAAAGTCATTACTGCCCAGACGAAAACCAGGCAGCTGGGAGCAGGAAAAGAGAGGTTTGGAGCAGGCCCTGCAAATCACAGCATCCATCCCACCACCACCACCAATCAGAGCTGTGCTCCAGACACCAAGAGCAGGATCTCAATGGCTTGTTCCCAGCAGGAATATCCACAGCTTCCCCAGGGGGCCCCTTCTGCTGCTCAGCCATTCTGTGCTGTAAGGATTTATCAGAGGATTTATTGAGTCCTAAAATTTCACTTTTTTCATAGCATGCACAGATTATTTACATTATAAACAACCACTCCACACTGAGAGGAAAAGAAGTATCAAAACACATATACACAGCGTGTGTATGAATGCGTGAACACAAATGTTCACACACATTTATACTTGCACGTAGGAAAAGCCATGAAGACACCTGAGCAATCAGGTGGAAATCAAAGATGCAGCCAAATCCCCTGAAGCTTGTTTTGACTTAGGAACACGTTAAAAACTTGTTCAAAGTGAGGGCTTTTCTCAATTAAAGATTCACAGTATTTAACTGGCTGCTGCCACTTCTGATTCAGGGCTTTGTTTTGACCAGGAAGCGAAGAGCTGAAGCATCGCCGGAGTCAGCAAAAAGAGCACCGAAACAGCAATCAAGTGACTCAGCATTTAATAGCAGATGATTGCCAAGACATTGCTTATCTGAATCAGAAGTTATAGTTTATATACAGATGAGAAATAGAAATATTCCTCTGGTAGTGGCCAAAACTGTTCTCTTTTTTTGTGTGTGTGCCACAGCACAGGGTGCAATTAGCTAATAAGTGGAGAAATCACAGCGAGACCAGTGTGATTTTCAGCATGAAAAGGAAATAAATGCTATTTACTCTTTCTCTTTGCCATATACAAATAAAAAGGTGACTGTCCCTGAAAGCCCATAATTACACCAGCAAAAAGAATCTAATTTAGCCATAATATCAGGGTAGCACATGCAATGACACTAAAAGTTTCCTTACAATACTGGTATTTTGCTTTCATTATTCCCCATGGGCAAACAGGACCTTGGGTCACAGGGTCTGTCTAGCCCCCATGCTTTTTGTTTTTCCTCCCCATGTCTAGCTTCTTTGCCACAGCACAAATAATTCCTTCACTGCTAATTGCTGTGTGGACACCTGTGCACTTGGAACTCTATTAAGAATATTGGGTTCATGTCTCATAAGCAAGTTCATCATGTATTAATGAGTCTGGCTGCTGTCAACTTGGGTGGCTTCAAACCAACAACCAAAATAAAGTGAAAGCCTCGACCTCCTTCCATTATGTAGGGCCACTAAATTGAACTAAATCTGTTAGCTGTGGAGCTACATGGCAGCTGCTGGGAGAACATCCAAGTTATACAAGTCTTGGAAGTACAAACAGCATCAGAGAACAGCAAGAAACAGCCTTCTACACTTCTAACTCACCTCCTGGCTCTGGCATATTCAGTGCTGACAAGGGAGAATTTCCTAAACTTTTCCCATCCTGGGGCAAATTCGGGGGGGGGGGGGGGGAGGGGAGGAGGAAGGAAAGAAGAAAGAAAAGAAGAAAGAAAAGAAGAAGAGAGTGGTATTGCTGAATTTCTTTTAATAGATTCTTACTGCTCCAACTGCCCAGCAGAGGGAAGGAGATAGAAGGGTAAATTTTCATTGTGGTGCACAAGGATTTCATTATATGACTGCCATAAATGTTAATGGAGATCACATGATCCCATCCTTGCACAGGGCAATTAAAATCCACCCAAGAGTATCAATCATTTCTCAGGCCAGAAAAGGCAGTTTAGGTTAACACAGCTAAAAGCTGAGATTAGATTAAGGTGTGCAGAGCTGAGAGAAGAATTGGATGTGAAGGCTGGTTTGAGAACATGCCCAGGAGAATACAGAAAACTCAAACCCTGTCAGATTCTCTACAGGGCTGAGAGGAGGACAGAAAAAGAAGAGAGACAACATATTGTTTACAGACAAGAAATCCTGGTGCAAACAGTCTCCATAGATACAAATTCAAATTGGTTTAAGAATACTATGGCTAGGGGAATAGTTAGGATGGAAATAGCACAGGGGATCCCAGAGCCTGTACTGAGATTTCTCCTGCTTTACCCACTGTAAATGGGTAAAAACCACTTGAACTCTGATCACCAACAGGCAACTGATAACTGGATGTGTATGTGGGTAGCATGAAATGTCTTAAAACTGAACTTCTGAGTTCTCGAGCTGAAGCTTGCTACTTGCTAGCTGCAACTGGTACAAGCTATGAGAAAATTTCATCTGGGCTAAACAGAAGTGTCATGTCCTGAACCCTCCTGTTAATAAGGAGACATAAGACAGAGTTACCAGTTAGGAGGCTGATCATTGTGGTACTTTTGTACAGGGACTATTTATACTGGGAAATTTGGGATTTGGGTTGTGGAGCAAACTGCTGCTGCCACAAAGACAGACTGCTGAACAGAGGAAAAAGAAGGGAGCCTGGAAAGGAGAAAGCAAAGATCTTGGCTGAAGAAGAAATCCTGAGGTCAGGGAAGATCCTGGAGATCAGACTGCTTCAAGGAGATGGATGTGAGGGATGCTCAGGGATGTTGGCTGAGGACAAATGAGATGGGTGACCCCAAGCAGCAACACAGTGTGAACCAACCGACTTACTGTGGGGAAGTCGGGACCTAGGGAGAGCAGCCACTGGGTGTGTGACCTGATCAGGTAGAGTGAAACATCTGCTCTTGTGGACTCCTAAATAAGCCCTAGCATGCAGATCCACTACAGACTGCTGTTCGTTCCCCTCAGCCTGCAGATCCACTACAGACTGCTGTTCGTTCCCCCAGCAAGCAGATCCACTGTGGGCTGCTGCTTCTTCTGCCTTGTCCACGAGAACAAGCTATGGAACATTCCAATTCCCATGTTTGTAAGATTCAGAGTTTGCTTCAGCTATGCTGCCCTCTAGTCTTCAGCCTAAAAGAAAACTTTTATTACACATTAATGGAAATTCTATTTGATTTCAAGTGATAAGTGCCTGTGGTTTCTGGTAAAAGGGATCTTGAATTTTATTCCAGCTTATGACCCTAAAGTCCAAGACCCTGCTGTGTAGTGCCTGGAAGAAACAAATCATTGGAACCAAACTACTGTGAAATCAAACAGAGTGGAGAATTTGAGAAGGAAACACTTCCTCCCACCCCCTTTTCTCTGAGCTTTCCAGTGGAAAGGAAGCTATACAAGAAAATATTTGCTATTACTTACTTCAGAGGGATAAGGCTACTCTGTGAATTAAAGACCTTTGAGGCAGTGGGTGTCATAGGAGTATAAAGCACTGTGTTAGAATTACTCATAAAATGGGTCTTAGAAGTGAGCCTTAGCAAAACCAGCTTAGATGTTAAAGGGGTGAGCTCTGAAATAAGCTTAGGACTGGTTTTACTGTGGTTCCATAAAAACAGGCAAAATACATGCATGTTTGCATTGTCACCTTCAAATCTAAACCCAAGTGCTAAACAGAAGTCCTTGATAATGCAAGCTGCAGAAACGGTATTTATTCCACATCTCTACGCAATCCAAAGTTGCTAAATACCAGCTGTGCAAGGGGAAGAAGGAAAGGAGAGAAGGCACAGAAGATAACTCAGTGGCTAGGGATCTCCTTGGAGCCTGCTTTGATATCAAATAAGCCTCTCCTACTCACTTCTTGTTGGAACCGTTTGATTTCATACTGCTCAATAAGCATTTCAGTGAGCCAAGAATAAGCACGTAGGATGTTCCCACCACTTCTAGAATCTGCCTCCCTTTGCCCAGCATCATGAGCAGCTACCCATACAAAGCAAGAGAGCTCCAACTGAACCATTTCTGTTGGAAGGGATCATTAAGATTCAGTCTAACCATTCTCTAGCTCTACCAACTCTGAGCTAAACCATGTGCCGTGGCCACACATTCATTTGCATTAAAAGAAGAGTTCCAAGCACAGAGCATATTTAGCAAGACCAAAAAAAAAAGCCCAACCAACCTTGTCTCACGTTTTCCTAGCTTTCCTGACTATTTATTTATCCACTTAGTCACACATCACTTTCCAAATCATAGAATCAATAAGGTTGGAAAAGACCTCAAAGATCATCAAGTTCAACCTGTCACCCAACACCTCATGACTACTAAACCATGGCACCAAGTGTCACATCCAATCCCCTCTTGAACACCTCCAGGGACGGTGACTCCACCACCTCCCTGGGCAGCACATTCCAATGGCTAACAACTCTCTCTGGGAAGAAGTTTCTCCTCATCTCCAGCCTAAACTTCCCCTGGTGCAGCTTGAGACTGTGTCCTCTTGTTCTGGTTGCCTGGGAGAAGAGACCAACCCCCTCCTGGCTACAACCTCCCTTCAGGTAGTTGTAGAGAGCATCTCCCCATCTTTTAAACACCTCCAGGGATGGGGATTCAACCACCTCTGGACTGAGCTGCTGACAGAGCTCTGCAAATACAGAAAAATTTAAAGAGATTTATTTTGACCCTTATTTAGTCCAAAGTGTTATGCAGTCACCATTTCCTGCCTGGAAAAAGAGAAAATATTTTTAGAAGCACTAAGCAAGCAGAAAAAAAAGAAAAAGAAAGACAGAAAGAAAGACAGAAAGAAAGACAGAAAGAAAGAAAGACAGAAAGACAAAAGAAAGAAAGAAGAAAGAAAGAAAGAAAGAAAGAAAGAAAGAAAGAAAGAAAGAAAGAAAGAAAGAAAGAAAGAAAGAAAGAAAGAAAGAAAGAAAGAAAGAAAGAAAGAAAGAAAGAAAGAAAGAAAGAAAGAAAGAAAGAAAGAAAGAAAGAAAGAAAGAAAGAAAGAAAGAAAGAAAGAAAGAAAGAAAGAAAGAAAGAAAGAAAGGAGGAAAAAAAAAAAAAAGGCAGAGTATTTACTGATACAGATATTGCATATTTTTCATGAAGGTCATGAGATAAAATTGGAATCATTCTAAAATAGCTCCTGCTTTGATTAGCCATTTCCCAGCCCCATCTTCCTTCACACAGATTCATTAATACACCCCTAGAACTGTCATTATCCCAATATTCAGAAGGCTTTTTCCTCCCCCCCCCCCCAAATAATTAGTATTCTAATTCCAAATTAAATGCATTCAGCATTGCTGTTCCTGCAGCTGAACAGGGACTGCAGGAGAACATTTATTTATTTATTTCCCCCCCCATAACTATTTTGCTGTAGTAGCTGCCCCAAAAGAAGATGTTTTCCTAAGTCCTGATTACCAGGATGCTGTCATCATCTCACAGCAGGACTGTGAGGATCTTACAAGATCACCAAACAACACCTCAACTTCTTCTGGCTCCTGTTCCCCTTCTCTGCTGCAAAACACCACCACCATGAAGATGGGATGGGATGGGATGGGATGGGATGGGATGGGATGGGATGGGATGGGATGGGATGGGATGGAAAAGACCTTTGAGATCATCGAGTCCATCCTATCACCCAACACCATCTAATCAACTAAACCATGGCACCAAGTGCCACATCCAGCCTCTTCCTAAACACCTCCAGTGATGATGACTCCACCACCTCCCTGGGCAGCACATTCCAACAGCTAACAACTCTCTCTGGGAAGAACTTTCTCCTCACCTCCAGCCTAAACTTCCCCTGACACAGCTTGAGACTGTGTCCTCTTGTTCTGGTGCTGGTTGCCTGGGAGAAGAGACCAACCCCACCTGGCTACAACGTCCCTTCAGGTAGTTGTAGAGAGCAATAAGGTCAATAAGGTTGTTAAGCCCTGGAACAGGCTGCCCAGGGTAGTGATGGACTCCTCACCCCCACAGGGATCTAAATGCCCTGTAGATGCTGTGCTGAGGGACATGGCTTAGAGGTGACCTGGCAGTGCTGGGTTATTGGTTAGACTCGATGATCCTGAAAGTCTCCTCAAACAAAAAATGATTCTATGGTAACAACCTCATCTTTACAAGGTACAATTTTGCATTACATCAACCCTCAGCTTGTCTCATGTGCCCTTACAGAGCCTTGAAAACACCAAGGCATTGGAAGCTTCTCTCTCAAAAGTTTTAATACAAACACAAACCCAAGAGAGGCTTCCAAAGGTCATGAATTCTACTCTTGCAGTAACATTAATATTTTCACTGAGTGGACTGGGAATTCAGCTCAAAGATGAGTCTTAGAGATCTCCTCCTGGTTTATAATCTGTTGAACTACAGACTCTTAATTAAACAAATCAGCCTTTGCCCTCCCAGTTTAGCTTGATTCAGAAAAGCTTTCTGAATGTGGACTTGAGCTCAGTGTAAACCTGGAGCATTATTAACTCAAGTTAGCAAATCCAAATTTGAGGTCTGAGAGTAAATGCCACCAGGATTTGGTTTCTTGCAATACACTGTTTCACTCAGTCTAAACCTTGGGCAATAGACCCATGACATCAAGAAATCATACTGTATTCTGAAAAAAAAAACCACAGAGAAGCCTTCCACTTGTCAATTGAAACATTAAATGAGCACAGGAAATGAGTTTTAACTCATTACTCGTGGGTAATACGGTGTGGTGCTATTTTGAGAGGCAGGGATGTCAGCTTTTAAAGAGTGCTAGAAAGCCTTCTGAGGAAAGTGGTGATGTGTCAAATACTAAACATTCCAAGAGGCATTAACCTGCGGGTTTTCTTTTGTCTGCTGCATCTCTCATCACTTCTCATTACAACCACAATAGAGAAGAGAAAAAGGGCGTCAAGGAATTCTCTGTGAGCTTCTACAAAAATGGAAGACACTTAAAGGGTCAGCAGGCAGATTATCATTGCCATGGAAGGGGTTTCTCAAGCTATCCCCCAGTGAACAGAGAGTTAACACAGCAGATTAGTCACCTCAGTGCTGTGATAGTAGACATACCACACCATGGTACTGTTTCAGCGTTGCCAGCTCGAGCAAATCACACCATAATTGGGATTTTCCCTGAGGCTGGTATAATGAGATTACATAAAAATAATACATCTTTAAAAACTAATACAATTCTGAGCCATATGCTGAGGAACAACAACAAAAAAGAGATCATCTTGAAGTAATTGTTCTCCTTGATCTTAAAAAGCCAACAAACAGAATCACAGAATTGTTAGGGTTGGAAGGGACCTCAAGGATCAGCCAGTTCCAACCCCCTGCCATGGCCAGGGACACCTCACACTAGAGCAGGTTGCTCAGAGCCACATCCAGCCTGGCCTCAAAAACCTCCAGGGATGAGGCTTCTGAACTTCATTATAGTTAAAATTCCTCCAGTTTTTAAGCCAATGGAGATCACCTAAAGATCAAATTGGCAATATTGCAAAAATTGAGGCAAAAAAATTCCTATGATTTAATTGGATTTATTTGGTTTTAATATTAAATGGACACTGTGTGCTGTTGCCTATCCAGTGAAGGGCTACAGGGTTGTGTGGACTCTGCCTCTGTGGTGAAACAGCTTGGGAAGGCAGTGAAAAGGCCACGTCAGCAAAGGAGTGACAGCATACGAAGGGCCAGGCAGGGATTCACCCTGTGAGGGGTCTGGGAGAAGCATCATTGACTCAGACCCCTATTCTCAAAGGAGAATTACATGGCATGAGCTAGGGCACAGCAGTGCTGACAGCAGAGAGCGACTACTGAGAGTGCTTTGCAGTTTCAGTCCACCAAGTATTGCTAGTGGCAGTTTCTGCCTGTGTGCTGTGCATTTACTGCACAGGCTTCCTTGCTTCTCCTCAAACTGTATACAGTGGAATGCATAACCATATGTACATCACTGCCCCCATCCCCTACACAATTACACTGTTCTTACAACAAGCAGAGTAAGAGATGCTGTTCATTTCCTACAACTCTTTTAACATGACTGCTCATTTAATCTACAAAAAACCCCAAACCAGCAGCAAGTAACTTACCCTAACTCTCCATGCCATGAGTCTGCAGATTAAACCTGTGAAGCCTTTTGGAAGCACAAGCTAGTAAGGCATGGACTTGCCTATATTATGCATATTACACAGATACCCTCATACATGCCTGGAAACTAATTAAGGGGCAGTACAATGTGGAATGGGAATTCCATACTAGAGCGCACACACAGAGAGCCACAGCACTGCTTTGGCTGGAAGAGACGTTTAGGATCATCTAGTCCCAATGTTGACCCAGCACTGCCAGATCTACCATTAACCCACATTCCTCAGCAACCTATCTACATGGCTTTAAAGTCTGTCCAGGGATGGGAACTCCACCACTGCCTTGGGCAGCCTGTTCCAGGGCTAGACAATGCTTTCAGGGAAGAAATTTTTCCTGATGCTCAACCTAAACCTTTACTGCAACAACTTGGGGCCATTTCCTCTTGTTTTATCACTTGTTACTCAGGAGAAGAGACTGATCCCACCTCACTCCAACCTCCTTTCAGGCAGCTGTTGAGAGCCAGAAGGTCTCCCCTGAGACCTCCTCCTTTTCTTGAGACTCAACAACCCCAGTTCCCTCAGCCACCCCTCATCGCATCTGCTCTCCAGACCCTTCACCAGATTCATTGCACTTCTTTGGACAAAATTCAGCACCTCAATGTCCTTCTTGTAGTGAGGGCCCCAAAACCAAATCCAGTATTTGAGGTGTGGCTTCACCACTGCTGGGTAGAGGGGCACAATCACTTCCCTACTCCTGCTGGCCACACCATTGATGATCCAGGCCAGGATGCTGTTGGCCTTCTTGGCTCCCTGGGCACACACTGGCTCATATTCAACTGACTGCTGCCTAACAACCCCAGGTCCTTTTCTGCCAGGCAGCTCTGCAGCCACTCTGCCCCAATCCTGTAGCACTGTACAGGGTTGTAGTGACCCAAGTGCAGGACCTGGCACTGGCGTGCGTGTCCAGATTCTTCTGCAGAGCCTTCCTGCCCTCAAGCGATTTGCTTCCACCCAACTTTGTGTCATCAGCAAACTTACCAAGGGAGCTCTCAATCCTCTTACTCAGACTGTTGATAAAAGATATTGAACAGAACTGGCCCCAGAACTGACCCTTGGGGACCACCACTTGCAACCACTCTCCAACTGGATTTAACTCTATTCACCACCACTCTTTGGGGCTCAGCCATACAAGCAAACAGTAAGATACAAAAATTGATACAAAACTGTTTTGTCCCTAAACAACCAGAGAACTGACTTCTCCAAATGATTGTCAGCTGGAAGCAGCTGAAAGGCCTAAGTTGAAAGCACCACACTTCCACCAGCCATGCCCTCAGGATTTTCCTCCTGTGTGATCCTGGCTTTCACTGTCAGGTCAACAGATCCAGTTCTGCCAAACCTGGGGCATGCTGCAGGCTACAGCATCTCTTCTCCAAGCCAGCTGAGGTGAGAGCTTAGAAATGACTGTTTATAGGCTTTGATCCTGGTTGTCTTTCTTTCTACACAGACATTATGGTAGCCTTCAGTGCATTACTGTCAGTCTGTCTTTAATAAACAAGCTTTAACTATCTCAATTTGTCAAGAATGTAGATTAAAAACCCAGGAGATGAGAAATGAACATTCCACTGGTTTCCTGTATTTATATAGGCATATCATAAGACCTGGGGGCACGGAGAGGTTTGATTGGACATTTTCCAGGGCTCACCAAGGAGCAGCACAGAAGCAAGCATTCAGAACCTGAAATACTTAAATCAATAATAGATTATTTCTAGCTTTAAGAGCTTTCATGGCATTCATGCTGTTTCTCAAAGTAAGTTCAGGGACATGCCTCGAAACATTGATCCTACTGACTAATGGTAGATATTTACTTGGTTTCCCATTTGTCTTCCACACTACTATCCTTCTACTGATACAAATGCATGAAGCTGGTCAGGCTTCTGCCCTACTTCCCACATACATTCATCTGCCTGGGAAATTCTTTTAAGACTAACAAAGAACTGTGCACTTACTCTTTGGAATAACATTTGGCATCGGCAACAGAACAACAGCTCACATTCATTTTTCACTGGATTTCATTACTAGAAATCTCCAATTGAGTTTCCATCAGAAAACTCATCTGCTTAAGAGGATGAGTTACTGTATTTCAGTTCCTTTAGTCAGCAGTTCATTGTTTCTGAGTACATGCAGTCATTTAAAACACTTTACAATGAGAATTTAACTACCTCTTACTAAGCAGTAGTAGTTAAAACATTTTGCAAACAAAGGCTATTCCATGATGTTGGAAGAGGGATGACTTCTAAACCTTCCCCCAGTCACAGGCTACCCTTTGACATGACTGACATGTTCTTGGCAGATCTACAGCAGAGAGGCTGCACGTTTGGCTTCAGAGAGCATCTTCCCCAAGCAACCCTCTCAGACAGAGTTTACCTTCCCCTGCCTTGCAGAAGGAAGAACAATCCTTCACCTAAGAGTTAAGATAAAGCAGTGGTCCCCCCAACTTTTTCTTTGGACCTTGAGCATCTGCCTGTAAAAACATCTGCAGCAAAGTAAATCTTCTTTATGAATACTACTGTAATATGCTCTGCATTTTGCAAAGCACACCAAAACCCAACCAAAAAAGGATGAGATAAAGATGAAATAAACACTATTTTAACACTATTATGTATTAATGACACAAAACACAGTTTCTTCCCACACCCCAGTGGACAGCCTCGCGTCTGCATCCTACTCTGGAGGCCACTGAGCTAGAGCACCAAATTCCTTCTAATGCACACCACACTTGCTGATGCTCTCTTCCCAAATGATGTGCTGGTGTGTACCCCAGGTCTCTTTTTACTCACACAAGCAGGTTTATTTTCAAAGGCAGCAGGGTTACACACCCAGGTTTCATCACAAAGTAGCATTAGGAAGTGTTCCAAGGGTGTGCACCGCAAGAGGAAAACACTCCCCTGTTCATCGATTAGATGCCTTCACCATGTAGCAGCCTCGTTTTTCAGCAGGTCCTAATGAGTTTGACATCTGCAAGGGACACCTCTCTGAAGAAATGACTGGATGATAAATACAGTAGCTCACAACAGCTTCTTTGGAAACCACAGGAGAAAAAGCAACCGGAGAAAACAGTGACACAAAAGCCAGGTTACATCTTATCTTCCCTGAGTTCAGTGTTCTCCCCGAGGCTTCTGTCTGGCCCTTCTGAGTCTGGCCAGTTTTGTTCATCTTCCTGCCCCAGGGAGAAGGTATGGTGAGCCACAATCATCTTCAAAATTAGCTAGCTCCCTACTTTTTCCTCTTAAACAACAGCAGAAGGGTTGTCTAAGGCCATGGCCGTGTTCTGGCGTGTGCCAGTTGTCTCTGGCCAAAATTAACTCTTTAAAATCAGATATAGCTCAATAATCAAATCAGCCAAGGTACATGAAACTCATAAGATCTTCACAGTTCATTAACAATTTTTACTGTCCCTTGGCTGTGACAGGAATGGTGTGAGCACAGGATCCTCACAGGCTGCAATTCGCTCTTCTATAACTTATAAAAACTCTGATTTTCTGCTAAGTCCTTTAAGCTGATTCACATTTTACTTTAGGTATCCTTACCAGGCATCAACTAATCTTTCAAATGAGGACATTACAGTCTTACAACTGGAAAAAAGATTAGCCAGGAGTTGCTATTTCCAAGTATTAAAGAAAGATTATGGACTCCTAACAACTTGGATACGGTGCATTTGCTCAAATTCCATCTCATTAGAAATGCTGTGTAAAACCCCTCATTCCTGGAAGGCTTCATGGAGAACACATTGTAGAGCATTTTACAAGCAAAGGTCATAAATCAGGCAGATTTGAGTGAAATGAGCATTCTAGAGAACCTTCTCCAGTGACACAGCATCCTGCTGCCAGGATTTCACAGGTTACATCACACGTCTCAACCATTTCCTTGGCACTTCTGGGAATCTCTCTCTCTCTCCCCCCCCCCAGGACCTCATTTTGCTCCAGAGGAGCTGTGCAACTATAAAAATTGCCCCCCCCAAAATCCCCCAAACAAAAGAAACCAAACCCTCCTGACTTCACCAAGCTCAGACCCCAACAGGCAATATGCAATGAAACCATAAACCACTGGCGCAGGTTGCCCAGGGAGGTGGTGGAAGCCTCATCCCTGGAGGTTTTGAAGGCCAGGCTGGATGTGGCTCTGGGCAACCGCATGTAGTATGAGGTGCCCCTGCTCATGGCAGGGGGCTTGGAACTGGCTGATCCTTGAGGTCCCTTCCAACCCTAACAATTCTATGATTCCATGAAAATGTTTTTCTGTGACCCAGGACAGGTTTTTATGCACCTCTGCCTCTGAAACCAACTTTGTAGGTGCTCAACTGTATGGTTTGCTTGTGTTTGGTCCCTAAAGCAAGCAGCTTTCCATGCAGCACATTTAACTGAGCCTTGAAGGGGTGCTGAAGGAGGAGAGAGAATGCAGTTATTCACCAGCATGCCAGTTCTTCCAAACCACAGGCATGTAAGAGACAAAAGCTCAGATTCACCCCCCAATGCACGAAGAGCCATCTGTAACACTGCCAACCTAATTGCTCACAGAGCTCCCCAAAAGAGCCAGATGCCACCACTTGAACACACTCCCAACTTAGTCATCTGAGTACTGAAGACAGGAGGGAATAGCAGGAAGTTGAAGGGTCAATGGTATGCCATTTATATTCTGAAAAGATGAAACGGATTTTTTTTGAGGGGGGAAGGAGAAAATTAAGCCCAGAGGACGTCACGCCAAACAAAATGTGCTTCAGCAGCACAATTTGCTACCAGAAATAAATGTGTGTGTCATTCTGGAGTTTTTAGAATATGAAAGGCATGAAAATTGTGCTCTGATAATAATACAGAGTGAAAATGTGGCCAAATCTCCTCCTAATTAAGAGCCGCAGCGAAGACACTCGTGCAACTTCTTTCTGATTCTCTGCACTTTTCCAATCAGGGCTTTGTATCCAGAGCTTATTCTCACAGTGAAATTGAAAGAGGCATTTCAAAATCTCATTTTCTTATGCACCTGTTTTCTCCATTTCACTAGCAGTAGCTGCTGTAATTTCTCTAAGTGCTGGGAGGCCGATATTTGGACTTCAAGGCTCTTGTAACGGACAGAGAGCTGCCAAACAGAAAGGGACCTGGGGGTGCTGATTGACAGCTGCCTAAACATGAGCCAGCAGTGTGCCCAGGTGGCCAAGAGGGCCAATGGCATCCTGGCATGCATCAAGAACAATGTGGCCAGCAGGAGCAGGGAAATCATTGTGCCCCTGTACTGTGCACTGGTTAGGACACACCTTGAGTCCTGTGTCCAGTTCTGGGCCCCTCAATTTAAGAAGGACATTGAGACTCTTGAACATGTCCAGAGAAGGGCAACGAGGCTGGGGAGAGGCCTCGAGCACAGCCCTGTGAGGAGAGGCTGAGGGAGTCGGGGTTGTTTAGCCTGGAGAAGAGGAGGCTCAGGGGAGACCTTATTGCTGTCTACAACTGCCTGAAGGGAGGTTGTAGCCAGGAGGGGGTTGGTCTCTTCTCCCAGGCAACCAGCACCAGAACAAGAGGACACAGTCTCAAGCTGCATCAGGGGAAGTTTAGGCTGGAGGTGAGGAGAAAGTTCTTAATTGAGAGAGTCACTAGCCATTGGAACGTGCTGCCCAGGGAGGTGGTGGAGTCACCATCCCTGCAGGTGTTCAAGAGGGGATCGGACGTGGCACTTGGTGCCACGCTTTAGTCATGGGGTCTGTGGTGACAGGTTGGACTTGATGATCTTTGGGGTCCCTTCCAACCTTGGTGATTCTGTGAAAAGGGGATAAATATAATGACAAATGTTCAAAGTACAATTAAAATGTTCACCTGATGTTGTCTCAGCTCATCAGGACCACAGCTGTCTTTTTTCCCCAGCACTTGCCTTTCAGCCCTGCCCACTTCAACCGTGTCTCAAGCTACCAAGGGTTTGCCAGGACAAGGGTCACTCAAGAAAGTTAATCTGAATTAATTTTTAAAGTGGATTAGTCAAAACATATTAAACCTCTGTGTAGACACTTTCCTTCAAAATTACAGAACACTTAATTACCTAATTTGCTCTGGAAATTAAGTTAAATTGAATCAAGACACTTTTAATTCTGATTCAGAGTATCCACAGGAGAGTTGAATGTCATTTAATTAATCCACTGTGTATTCACACTTCTATTTAATTTGGATTAACTTTTTGGAGGGTTCCAGTACACAACAGCTCTGATGCTGGACTTGGGCCAGAATTTTCAGAAGATGAGAATTTTTCATTTAAAACATGAAATATGGGCCACTTACACAATTAAAAAGCATGACAGAAAGCTATCCTCATTTGACTTTCCCCCCCCCCCCCCATCATTTGTGAAGTGTTAAGCTTGATGAGTTATAACAAAAGTGGTTACTTGATAAGCATTTCATTGAAATATTCTATTTAAAACGTGGAAACAAATTCAAGTGGTAATCTTCTTCTTTGTTTTAATTATTGGCACTTAGAGATGAGCTTTAACTTATTTTTCCCCACCTCCATCCATAGAATCATAGAATCAGTCAGGGTTGGAAGGGACCACAAGGATCATCTAGTTCCAAGCCCCCTGCCATGGGCAGGGACACCTCACACTACATCAGGCTGCTCAGAGCCACATCCAGCCTGGCCTTCAAAACCTCCAGGGATGAGGCTTCCACCACCTCCCTGGGCAACCTGTTCCTGACTGTTGACTTCGTTTGACACTTTTTGCCTAGTCATTTTTCATTACACTGTTGGAGATTCAGGCTCTCATCTGCTTCTACAAAGGTCCAGCAAGGCAGAGCTCAACAGTACCACCACTGATGCCATCAGAGCCTGAAAGAAGCGATCCCATCGACTGAACATAAACAGCCTTAAAAAGGTTTAATGATGGAACTATTCAGAGAGCCCCAAGAACGTGCAGGTCCCAGAGAACTCTCCGGCAAGCCACCAGCAAAGGCCAGCTTCCAAAGGATTCATTTCTTATTTAAGGCAAGTCCCAATGAGGGTTAGCACCAAACAGCAGGAAGACAGACAGGTTATCCATGGGAGGTGTTGCTCAATTTGATGGTCCTACATGCCATGCTGTATACCATCCATTCCCATGTACATTGGACAGGATTAGTAAGGTTTATATTGAGACTTCTCAATTTCCACTTAGAGTATATGGAGAATTAATCAATTCTTGCCTTCTCAGCCATTACTGTTGGAAAACTGCTGCTAGCCCTCAAGTCATCACTAGGTGGAAATTCATATCAGAAATTAATTGGTCCAAGTATCAAGGGAAGGCATTTGTTATGGTACCCAAAATCAAGTCACACCAGACAGGTGACTGCAAATGTAGTGGGAAAAGAGGGATGAGAACATCATTTCAGGCTCAAGGTGAGGAGAAAGTTCTTGACTGAGAGAGTTGTTCACCACTGGAATGTGCTGCCCAGGGAGGTGGTGGAGTTACCATCCCGGGAGGTGTTCAAGAGGGGCTTGGACGTGGCACTTGGTGCCATGCTTTAGTCATGAGGTCTGTGGTGACAGGTTGGACTTGATCTTTGAGGTCTCTTCCAACCTTGGTGATTCTGTGATTTGCAGGTCTATGCATAAATCCTTGTGTTTATGCCATCTCTTACACCAGCCACATAGCGTCCAGAAGGGAAGGTTTGTGTATGTGTGCAGGAAAGCATCTGCATATGCTTATGAATAGGCAATTTTCTATCATCCTCTCGGCAAAACTCTGTTGGGAGGATATTTGTTTCTGGGTAGAGCTATCCTGTAAAAAAGGAAATATTTACATCACTGTCAGAACAGAGCAGGTATTGCCTATTGGCAGAATACAAGCATCCCTGAAAGAGAAATTTTGCACTGACAGCAGCAGCGTTGAAGTAATGCAATAAAGCATTGGCAGAAGTCATTTAAAGGACACAGAAATAATTAAAAAAGAGACTATTTTAATCAAAAGCTATTAGGAAATTCTACTCCATTTAGTAGATTGGCTCTCAAAAAGCTGATTTCCCTGCAAATAGTACCAGAGTGTTTCTCCTATTATCTAAGTTTGCAATAAAAAAATTGCTTCAAAATGGAAACTGAATCATTAGTGTCACTTCTCAGGGGGAGAAAAAAAACCAACCAAACAACAAACCCAGCAATATGATAGAATAGAATAGACCAGACCAGGTTAGAAGAGACCCTCAACATCATCGCATCCAAACTATCATCCAACACCACCTAATCAACTAAACCATGGCACCAAGCACCCCATCAACTCTCCTTCTAAACACCTCCAGTGATGGTGACTCCACCACCTCCCTGGGCAGCACATTCCAATGGGCAATCACTCTCTCTGTGAAGAATTTCTTCCTAACATCCAGTTTAAACCTCCCCTGTGTCCTCTTGTTGTGGTGCCAGTTGCCTGGGAGAAGAGACCAACCCCCACCTGGCTACAACCACCCTTCAGGTAGTTGTAGAGAGTTGTAGAGTCTCCTCTGAGCCTCCTCTTCTCTAGGCTAAGCAACCCCAGCTCCCTCAGCCTCTCTTCACAGGGCTGTGCTCCAGACCCCTCCCCAGTCTCATTACCCTTCTCTGGACACGTTCCAGCAACTCAACATCTTTCCTTAACTGGGGGCCCAGAACTGGACACAGTACTCAAGGTGTTGCCTAACCAGTGCTGAGTTGATTGATCAGATTGGTAGGCAGATTGATCAGAAGGCAGATTGATCTCCCTGCTCCTGCTGGCCAAACTGTTCCTGATGCAGGCCAGGATGCCATTGGCCTTCTTGGCCACCTGGGCACACTGCAGGCTCATGTTCAGCCTACTCTCAACCAGTACCCCCAGGTCCCTTTCTCCTGGCCGCTCTCCAGCCTCTCTGACCCCAGCCTGTAGCACTGCATGGGGGGGTTGTGGCCAATGTGTAGAACCTAACACTTGGATGTGTTAAATCTCATGCCCTTGGACTCTGCCCATCTGTCCAGCCTGGCCAGGTCCCTCTGCAGAGCTCTCCTACCCTCTAAAAGATCAGCACCTGCCCCCAGCTTGGTGTCATCTGCAAATTTGCTGATGACGGACTCAGTGTCCTCATCCAGATCATCAATGAAGATTTTAAAGAGCATGGGGCCCAGCACTGATCCTTGAGTGACTGGCTGCCAGCTGCATGATACATCTCCGCAAGTTTAGCAGTTTTAGAAGTACAGGTAGTGGTCAACTCTTTTTGTTCTGTACTGATGTTCACTGACAGCTGTCTATAAGAAAACTGCTTCTCATTTTCAGTGAGCTTTCTTATGCTCTTCCTGAGCTGAACATAAGAAGGAGAAGTTCTTTCAGGACATGTCTATCACATCTGCTCTTCTAATACTGGCAGCACAGATGAACAATTAATTTTCTTCTCTACTAACACTGCCACTTGTCTGAAGTTTTGCAAACTCATCTGGAAAAAAAGAGAAGTGCTTCCTTTTCCCTTCTGAATGAAGCAGTGTGCACACAGAAAGGCAGATCTGTCATCTGGAATTATTATACCCTCCCTTCAGGGACTGCACAGGGAGGACTGCTGCATGGATCATATCTTAACCCATTTACCATTCACCTCTGCCCACCTTGGGTCCCTTCAACCCTGTGCTGTGCTGCAGGTCGCTGTCAGTTCATTGCTGTTAACTCACTCCCAAGCAGCCATCACAAATCTCTCCCAGGCTGTGATTTGGTAGGGCTGCTTTAGGCACAATGGCTTCAGGAGAAAAGGGAAGAAGGCTTGTAGGAAGGGGAAATAGCTATTATTAGTCCTGCTGATAGAGCTGGGAAAAGCAGCCAATCATTGGGATGTGCTCTCCCTTCACCAGACCTCACACAATTTGCCTGCAAAGGGATGCTCTGACTACAAGCAGGCACCTCTCCCATCAGGGCTGAGATGGCCACTTGGCCCTGTTAATTTCCTGAGCCCCCCCTCATTAGCTCCCTGCTATTATTTTCCAATTCCAGAGATATTTGCCATCTTTGCCAAGAGAAGAATTTCATAAGCACTTCAGTTATGGTCTCTGCCTGAGAAAGTTTACAGGTTAAAGGTCCATCCCTGCTCAGCAGGCTTTCAAATGGGGGTACTTAGTGTAATTGCCCACAGAAACCATATTCTAAGGCAAGACTTGGAAGGTAAATGAAACAAATACATCAGGGACCAAAATCTGCTGCGAAGGGATGAATTTCCGATACAGTGGGAGCTGACACCACATTATTCTGCTGTACATGCAACTGTGGAGAGTAAGAATTACCAGGATTGTTTGTGCATTGAGCTTCATTTTGGACCAGTAAATAATGACCCAGATGAACAACAAATACAGAAAGAAAACTCAAACATTTTAGCATGAATTAGCTTCCTAATTCTTTTGCAGCCAGTAAGCAGCAGTGATCACAACTCATCTCAGAGGAGTCCTCATTGCTCTCTACAACTACTTGAAGGGAGGTTGGTAGACACCAGAAGGATAACCACACACATTAAAATAATAATACAATAATACAATACACCAGGTTGGAAGAGACCTTCAAGATCATCGCGTCCAACCCATCAAACAATCCAACCCACCCAACAACTAGACCATACAGCCAAGCACCCCATCAAGTCTTCTCCTGAACACCTCCAGTGAAGGTGACTCCACCACCTCCATGGGCAGCCGATTCCAATGGCCAATCACTCTCTCCGTGTAGAACTTCTTCCTAACATCCAGCCTAAACCTGCCCTGGCGCAGCCTGAGACTGTGTCCTCTTGTTCTGGTGCTGGCTGCCTGGGAGAAGAGGCCAACCTCTGCCTGGCTACAACCTCCCTTCAGGTAGTTGTAGAGAGCAATAAGGTCACCCCTCAGTCTCCTCTTCTCCAGGCTAAGCAACCCCAGCTCCCCAGCCTTTCCTCATAGGGCTTGTGTTCCAAACCCCTCACCAACTTCGTTGCCCTTCTCTGGACACGTTCCAGCAAGTCAACATCCTTCCTAAACTGAGGGGCCCAGAACTGGACACAGTACTCAAGGTGCGGCCTAACCAGTGCAGTGTACAGGGGGAGAATGACCTCCCTGCTCCTGCTGGCCACACTGTTCCTGATGCAAGCCAGGATGCCATTGGCCTTCTTGGCTGCCTGGGCACACTGCAGGCTCATGTTCAGCCTACAATCAACCAGTACCCCCAGGTCCCTCTCTGCCTGGCCACTCTCCAGCCACTCTGACCCCAGCCTGTAGCACTGGTCTCTTCTCCCAGGCAACCAGCACCAGAACAAGAGGACACAGTCTCAAGCTGTGCCAGGGGAGGTTCAGGCTGGATGTTAGGAAGAAGTTCTTCCCAGAAAGAGAGATTGGCCATTGGAATGTGCTGCCCAGAGAGGTGGTGGAGTCACCATCATTGGAGGTATTTAGGAAGAGACTGGATGAGGCACTTGGTGCCATGGTTTAGTTGATTAGATGGTGTTGGGTGATAGGTTGGACTCGATGATCTCAAAGGTCTTTTCCAACCTGGTTAACTCTATTCTATCACTTGCCTGTGACAACTCAATCCTCTACTATTCTGTTTACAAACCCTATTTTATCAAAACCTCCAACTGTTTAAGGCAGAAACACAAAGAGGAGCTGAAAACCTTTTTTTTTTGGCTTAACAAAGCACAGCCAATATCTGTGTCTTGTAGACTGACAGTTTCCATCTTTGGCCACCCAATATTAGTATTTATCTACTGAAAACACTAAATTATCTGTGACATTTAACAAACCTCCTGAGATTCCAGAAGGGAAAAAAAAAAAACCTTTCAGAGAGACTGTAGTTTGTATTTAAGAAGCCTTCCAAATAATTGCTATCATCATCTGTAGTCATTCATATATAGCAAGCATTTAGCTTTGTGCTGCTTAAGACACTAATGAGATGTGTCAATTCTTTTGACTTTACAGGAAAACAATGGCTTTTGCAGGAAAAAGGAAGACCAAAAGAAAGCTTCAATAGCTCCTTTACAACTGGAAGCTGAAGTCTGGTTAAAAAAACAAACATCCTCTTCACAACCTGCAAAATCCACATGGACAGAACTCAGCTCCTTCTGTCCACAACACAAACTATGTGACAAATTTCATAGCTCTTTCACAGTGGTCACAGATGTGACCACTAGAGGCGAGGCAGTGTTATAGGGGAGGCACCTGTGGAGAGGAAAGGTAGTGCTCCAACATGAAACCTGATCATAGTGATGAGGAATGGTCCAAGAAGGCAGGGGAATTGGTGAGGAACGGTCCAAGAAGGCAGGGGAATTGGTGAGGAACGGTCCAAGAAGGCAGGGGAATTGGTGAGGAACGGTCCAAGAAGGCAGGGGAATTGGTGAGGAACGGTCCAAGAAGGCAGGGGAATTGGTGAGGAACGGTCCAAGAAGGCAGGGGAATTGGTGAGGAACGGTCCAAGAAGGCAGGGGAATTGGTGAGGAACGGTCCAAGAAGGCAGGGGAATTGGTGAGGAACGGTCCAAGAAGGCAGGGGAATTGGTGAGGAATGGTCCAAGAAGGCAGGGGAATTGGTGAGGAATGGTCCAAGAAGGCAGGGGAATTGGTGAGGAACGGTCCAAGAAGGCAGGGGAATTGGTGAGGAACAGTCCAAGAAGGCAGGGGAATTGGTGAGGAATGGTCCAAGAAGGCAGGGGAATTGGTGAGGAATGGTCCAAGAAGGCAGGGGAATGTCAGAGGATGTAAGACAGGGGCCACAACAACAGCCCAGGGCTAGAAAGATATAAGCAAGGAGGACATCAGGGAAAGCCACTTGAGGAGATATTTACAGTGGCTGACTTCTTCCCAGGCTCCCTGGGTTCCTCCTACAAGCAGCAGAGGAGATGGTCTCTTCCAGGGCAATAATTCAATGCACCAAGCAGCTATAACCAGTCTTCTGCTGTCAACTCCCTCCTGGGGGAGTCTCCCTCCTTTAAGCTGAATACAAGATGAGGTTTTCTAGGATGAATTCCATCTTTGTGAATTCCCATAGCATAGATTTTAAAGGATGTCAGTCTCCTAACTCTCTTTTTAAAGGCTGTGGTAAAAATTTTCACTGACTGGAGTGCCAATATACTTTGGCCAACGTTGAGTACTATTGAGTGCCCTATCTGAAGCCCTACTGTGAACAGAGAGGAGAGACAATCGCAGAGTGACTGGTAGCAGGTTCCACCTCTGCTCAAAGCCAAGTGATCATGCTAGCACAGGACCTGAAAATTGCACAACACCCAAACTAATAATTTAATAGATTTTGATCCCAGAAATACTGATTGGAAGCCTTGGAGATTGTCTCAGTGCATCTTCACAACAGATGTGTGGAACACTTCTTAATATTTAGATGCCAGAACTGGGGCTGACACAGACAATGACTTAGAATCATAGAATCAACAAGGTTGGAAGAGACCTGAAAGATCATCAAGTCCAACCTGTCACCCAACACCTCATGACTACTAAACCATGGCACCAAGTGCCACTTCCAATGCCCTCTTGAACACCTCCAGGGATGGTGACTCCACCACCTCCCTGGGCAGCACATCCCAATGGCTAAAAAATCTCTCGGTGAAGAACTTTCTCCTCACCTCCAGCCTAAACTTCCCCTTCCCCTTCTGATTTGACCAGACCAGCTGTATTAATGCTGAGATGTTTCTACACATCAGAAGCAATCCTTTATTCACCTATATAAATGCACAGTCTAAACACATGATGCCCACACAGGCTGAACACTTCCAGGCTAAGAAAGTGGCTGAACTGAAATTCAGATTGAATTTTGGGTGTAGATGCTCAACTTCCATCACACACATCATTGATTTTTTATGGGAGGGGGCATCTTTTTCAGTACCTCAGTTTTGATTCCAGCAAATCAAAGGTCATCTAACAACAGTTCAGGTCCCCCAGAGCAGCACTGCAACTAATTGGCCATTGGAATGGGCTGACCCATGCAGAGTAAGAATTACCAGGATTGTTTGTGCATTGAGCTTCATTTTGGACCAGTAAATAATGACCCAGCTGAACAACAGATACAGAAAGAAAACTCAAACATTTTAGCATGAATTAGCTTCCTAATTCTTTTGCAGCCAGTAAGCAGCAGTGATCACAACTCATCTCAGAGGAGTCCTCATTGCTCTCTACAACTACCTGAAGGGAGGTTGTAGCCAGGTGGGGGTTGGTCTCTTCTCCCAGGCAACCAGCACCAGAACAAGAGGACACAGTCTCAAGCTGTGCCAGGGGAGTTTTAGGCTGGATGTTAGGAAGAAGTTCTTCCCAGAAAGAGAGCTTGGCCATTGGAATGTGCTGCCCAGGAAGGTGGTAGAGTCACCATCACTGGCAGTGTTTAAAATAAGACTGGATGAGGCACTTAGTGCCATGGTTTAGTTGATTAGATGGTGGTGGGTGATAAGTTGGACTTGATCTCAAAGGTCTTTTCCAACCTGGTTAATTCTGTACTCTGTATTAATCATTCTTGCTTGTTTGGGAGATGAGAGAACCTATTGCATTAACAATGTCTAATAACTGTAATACTTCTGGAACTGCTAACTTTTCAGTTATTGGTATTGCTAATGCATGGAACCATAACCAACTCAGATGGTCCTGGTGGCACCAATGGTCCTGTACTCGAGGGTGGGTACAACATGCAATTCCACAGCCTCCAAACTAAAAATGAACAACTGGACAGTAGAGGGCAACTTCTGACCTTGGTCACACATCACAGGAGCTGTTTATTGCATCTCCTACCATCTCCCATTAGAACAGAATAGAACAGAGCAGGTTGGAAGAGACCTTCAAGATCATTGCATCCAACCTATTATCCAACCCACCTAATCAACTAAACCATGCAACCAAGCATCATTCTTCAGCTCAAGCAGATCTGCTTTCATTTTCCTATCCAAATCCATGGCTCTTATGTTTTACTGGAAAGGAAATTTTCCTCCCAATTTTGTCTTTCCTGTTTACATTTTCTATGCTGGAACTGCAGCTGTGCTGATGGTCTGATGTAACAAGTCCTTCTAAAAATAAAGAAGTGCAAGAACATTCTTGGAGATCTTCTTGCCCTCTAATGTCTGTAGACACTATTGTCTTTCCTGCTTTCCCAGACAATCTGTAACTGGGGAGAATATAGCTCTATTAACCTTGCTGGATCAGCCAGAATGTCAAAATCTGTGCTATAAATCTTCATCTTAATCATTTATGATTAAATATTCAGATGAGATTATGTGCAACCTAATTCTACACATCCATCTCCACTTCCCTAATTAATGACAGACAGCAACAGAGGGGGAAGAAAATAAAATACACCTTTCCTGAAGTAACTAAGGCAAAAACTGAGCTTCTATCAACAACTTTCATTACTAAGTGCACTTTCTTAATTGCTATTTAAGAAAGAAACATGATTAATGAAGTTATATAGATTGAATTATGAATCTGTTGCTTTACTTTGCAGAATCCCAGCATGGTGGGACTTGGAAAGGACCTCTGGAGATTATCCAGTCCAACTCCCCCTGCTAAGAGGTCACCCAGAGCAGGTTGCCCAGGATCAAAATGTCCATTTGAGTTTGGAATCACAGAATCAATAAGGTTGGAAGAGACCTCAAAGGTCAAGTCCAACCTGTCACCCAACACCTTATGACTGCTAGAGCATGGCACCAAGGGCCACATCCAAACCCCTCTTGAACACCACCAGGGATGGTGACTCCACCACCTCCCTGGGCAGCACATTCCAATGGCTAACAACTCCCTGTGAAGAACTTTCTCCTCACCTCCAGCCTAAACTTCCCTGGTGCAGCTTGAGACTGTGTCCTCTTGTTCTGTTGGTGGTTGCCTGGGAGAAGAGACCAGCCCCCACTTGGCTACAACCTCCCTTCAGGTAGTTGTAGACAGCATGAAGGTCTCCCTGAGCTTCCTCTTCTCCAGGCTAAGCAACCCCAGCTCACAGGTCCTTCTCCACAGAGCTGCTTTCCATGTCAGCCCCTCGCCTGTACCGGTGCAGGGGGTTATTCCTCCCCAGGTGCAGGAACTCTCCAGCCCGGCCAGGTCTAGCTCTTGCCAGTGTCAACTGCAGTAGCCCCAGGGCTCTCATTTTCACGAAGCCACACTGGTTTCAATTCTTCTCCACGTGTCAGACTTTGACATACATACAATGAAAGGTACACAGGAGGCCACCTTCCAGGGCTCAGTGGATAAAAACCCACCTTTGTTCAAGAAAAGCAATCTAAGATTTACGAACCACTAAAGACCCTCTTAGCCTACACTTCCACTTAAAGCTGCTGCAGCTTTTAGCCCCCATTTGAGCTACTTAGACCCTAATTTTGAGAGGGGCTGAGAAAGTGCACCTCATACTGAAAGTGAAGTCACTGATGCAGGTTTTTGGAAAGAGAAAAAACCAACAACTTAAAAGTAAAATAAAAGAAATCAAACCTGAAAGCTACTGAAGGCATCACTTAAAACGCTGAGAGCCAACTCAATTTGTGAATCACAGATTCCAAATGAAGGAGACCTCTCACAGGGAGACAAGAGGTCCATCCTTCTATCAGCCTGAAATGGACTTCTGAGTGTATTTTCTAGAATGCTGCAATAAGTTCCTTTGGTTCAATGAGAAGAAAAAGAAATAAACAAACTTCAGCTCAGTTAAAATCTGATGTCAGGAAAACAGACACAGGAAAGAGCAGCCAGGCAGAAAGGGACCTGGAGGGTACTGGTCCACAGCCAGCTGAACATGAGCCAGCAGTGTGCCCAGGTGGCCAGAAGGCCAATGGCATCTTGGCCTGCATCAGCAACAGTGTGGCCAGCAGGAGCAGGGAGATCAATCTGCCCTGTACTCAGCACTGGTTAGGACACACCTTGAGTCCTGCGTCCAGTTCTGGGCCCCTCAGTTTAAGAAGGACATTGAGACTCTTGAACGTGTCCAGAGAAGGGTAAAAGGCTGGGGAGAGGCCTTGAGCACAGCCCTGGGAGAAAAGGCTGAGGGAGTCGGGGTTGTTTAGCCTTTTAGCCTGGAGAAGAGGAGGCTCAGGGGAGACCTTATTGCTCTCTACAACTACCTAAAGGGAGGTTGTAGCCAGGAGGGGGTTGGTCTTTTCTCCCAGGCAGCCAGCACCAGAACAAGAGGACACAGTCTCAGGCTGTGCCAGGGGAAGTTTAGGCTAGAGGTGAGGAGAAAGTTCTTCACAGAGAGAGTTGTTAGCCATTGGAATGTGCTGCCCAGGGAGGTAGTGGAGTCACCGTTCCTGAAGGTGTTCAAAAAGGGATTGGATGTGGCACTTGGTGCCATGGTTTAGTTAGTCATGAGGTCTTGGGTGATAGGTAGGACTTGATGCTCCCTGAGGTCTTTTCCAACCTTACTGATTCTATGATCCTAAGTAACGACACGTTTTTGCCTCAACCTGGAACAAGCACGAGCCAGTTCATAAATGAAATTTCACAATGCCAAGTGGCATTTGCAGCACAAAACTTCCCTCCCAAACACACAGCAGTTTCACCAAATGGACTGCAATAAGCTTCCTCCAAATTTGCCTCTTGTCAGCCAAAACCTACTTGCTAAATGCAACCTGACTTTGGGTTTATTTCCCCAAATGACATTTTTCAAACTTATTTGGGGAGGAAGCAAAGTGGGGGAGGGGAAAATTGCCTGGCTCCATCCTCTGCTGCTTTTTTCTAATTGCATTTAAATGATCCATGCAACTGGTCCCCTACAAGTTCCCTGAGGGGTAATATTTCACAGTCTAGCTAATCTCACTACTGAAATGTGTCCTGTTTTTCAGCAGAAATAAATAAATAAACCAATCCCCACTAGCAGAAAGCAGAACCAGAATCATTTTTTTGCTGACTTCTGGGGGGGGAAAAAGAAAATAGAAAAGAAAATAAAATTAACTCAGCTTTAAGCTCAAGAAGTATGGAAATACAGACTACCAGCAGATTATTCAGCTCTGGATACGTCTGGATGCTTTAGCAGTGCAAATTTGTCTGCCACTCAAGGTGCCTCATGTCTGCTCACGAGTCCAAACCTGCAGCTGACATTGAACAATCCTTTGGCCCAACAATATTCTGCTGGATCTGAATGAACAGCAGTTACCTTTTGGTAAAAGCAGGAATACAAGCCCAAAGAGATTTTTCTTTGGCACACACTTAATACTCATTTAATCATTTATTTCTCTGGCTCACTCGTGTGACTCTGTGTGTTTGAGCTCAGTAAGATCTAGTCCTGGTTCTTCAGCTGCTTGTGTGCGTCCTTATCACGGGTGGCGTAGTGTTATGCAGAGAATCATAGAATCAGTCAGGGTTGGAAGGGACCACAAGGATCATCCAGTTCCAACCCCCTGCCATGGGCAGGGACACCCCACACTAGATCACGCTGGCCAGAGCCTCGTCCAGCCTGGTCTTAAACACCTCCAGGGACGGGGCCTCAGCCACCTCCCTGGATAACCCATTCCAGGGCTTCACCACTCTCATGGTGAAGAACTTCTTCCTCACATCTAGCCTGAATCTCCCCATTTCCAGCTTCATTCCATTCCCCCTAGTCCTATCACTACCTGAGATCCTGAGAAGTCCCTCCCCAGCCTTCCTGTAGGCCCCCTTCAGATACTGGAAGGCTCTGCTGCTGCTGCAACATTCCCTCACCAAGAGGGCTGCTAAAGCACCAGAGACAAAAATCTCAGCTCCTTTAAAAAGCAAACAAAAACACACTGAAAAAAACCCAACCCAAACCATACCACCACCATCACAACAAAACAGAGAAAAACACCAACCAAAAACCAGCGCCACTGCTCTCACAGACTGAGTAATCCCTTTTGCAACTACTATTAACAAACTTACAGTACACCCTAATGGTCTGATTCTGTCTTCTTTTACTGCCCAGGCTGAGTAAGGTACTGCTTTGTGAACTTCTGAACTGAGTCTGTAGGCTGATGAAGGGAGTTATTAAGCCTGTGGGGACTTCTTGCGGATGCTGAGGCAGGGATGCCTCTGCCTGCATTCTGGCAGGCTTGGTAACGTGCCCAGGTACCTCTCATACTCTAAACCGATTTAACACCAAGTTGAGCACTACTGCACCAGTTAGGGCTGCGGCATTCTGCAAGAGAAGGAACACATTCCAGGTTCAGCCCAAAACATCATTTTTTTGTTTTCTGCATACAAGCTCAATTTCTGAAGCACCTGGATTCGTGTAAGAGCAGGGAGATGGGACATGTTCATGCCTGAGGTTAAAAAAAGACTCTAGTAGGAACCAACCAATATAATAGAATACAATACAATAAACCAGGTTGGAAGAGACCTTCAAGATCATCGCGTCCAACCCATCAACCAATCCAACCCACCTAAACGACTAAACCATGGCACCAAGCACTCCATCAAGTCTCCTCCTGAACACCTCCAATGAAGGTGACTCCACCACCTCCCTGGGCAGCACATTCCAATGGGCAATCACTCTCTCTGTATAGAACTCCTTCCTGAGAAGAAGTGACTGTGTCCTTTTGTTCTGGTACTGGCTGCCTGGGAGAAGAGACCAACCTCTGCCTGTCTACAACCTCCAAACACTAAAGAGAGCTTTTCAACACCACTTGACGTATACTTGTGCTGCTATGTTTCTGGACAAGCAATAAATAACCTGGCTCAGTGTTCTCTTTCTCAATTAGTCTCCTTGTGCTCATTTGGCAGCAGGAGGTGAAAAAGGTTTGAAAGTACAAAAAATAAGGTAAAGCCTTTTCCACAGCAACATTTTGATTTAGGGGTACCACAAACTACTACACAACACAGACCACCACCTCAATCAGCAGGGCTGATTAAAGTCCTTTCACTGCTAACCTAAAAACGGAGCAGGAGGTCTCAAAGTAAAGATGCTCGAGATTTACATGCCCTAGTAAAATACCCACACCTAGCTTTTGTTTTATCCACACTTTGATATAGAAGTGAAAAGTTCATCACAATCTTCAGCTATAACAGCTTGCAGAAAGCCAACTAACCCCCTGAATGCTCATTGCTGCTGAGCAGCCACTAAACTCTCACCGAGGCTATGCCTCTAAACCGGGAACTGTACCTGTGGAAAACTCCTGGTCCCACAGATATATTACCATAGCATAGTTCCAGCAAAATTTTCTGGCATGTGTCCTGGTTTCAACATATGGAGAGCTCTAATTTAACTGTGGTCTCGGGGTATGCCACAGATAAATGAGCTTGAATCCTATCTGAGAAGATATTTAGCGGAAGCTTAAATCATCGACTCTGAAGTTTTTCAGCCCTCTGATTTCATAGCATGTGACAATGCATCTCTGTGGAGCAAAATCAAACTACAGGAAGCCTCAATTTGTTTTGACTGTATTTCTACCAGCAATTTTTAAATATATTTATTTATTTATTTATTTATTTTAATCTATTCAGATCATGCCTGGAGAATAAACAACATCCCAACATGCTCAGACCAGGCTGTGAAATTCAAGCTTCTATCTGTTATAAAATACAGAATTTTGCAAACAAAAGAGCTATAGGTTGGGAATTCTGGCCAAATGTCAACCCAGTGATGTAAATATAACTCTCCTGCATGGGGGGAGGAGAAGGATGAAGCTAAGAGGAATGCAAGCTCTCCCTCAGTGTGTCGTAAGCTTCGAGTCACTCACTGAAGCCACACAGCGTCCCTCTCGTAATCCAGCTGTGTGGGTTGTACTCGAACATGCCTGCTAGCAAGTCAGTGCCTTTCCTACTCTACAGCCCTTTGGTAATCCCCTTCTTGTCCAGCTCTGCTGAAAATTTCCAGGGTGCATCAAAAGTTTCCCCCTGCCAGACAGAGTATGCACAGCACATCGCCTTCATTGATAGGATTCAACATAGTGCTGAGAAAGTTCCCGGGTCTGCACGGCAGCACTGACCTCCAGCAAATCCTGTTGCACTTTATTCCATTCCCTCCTTTAACTGAACCATCTTCAGGAAAGTTTTCAGAGGAAAGGACACTTACAGCTTCACTTACTCATAGATCTATTGCTGCTGAATAATTTTACTTCTGTTTCCTCAATATGCCACTGCTCTCCGGTACTAGATCATAACAGATTCCAAACACAGATGTAATTCACCAGCCTTTTCAGTATTTTGGAATGGAAATCATTGATTCCCTTTGATTTTACAAAGATGAACTCATTCACTGTTGCTTTCACTGCACTGATGGTTATTTCTGCTTTAATACCATCATGTACACGATCTGTCTTCCCTTTGCCACCACGCTAACATCAGCATCTTTGCTGAAAAATGATGGAAGGCACTGAGCCATATCTAGATTATCTTTAATATCCACCTTCACAAGAGAGCAGTTCTCTTTCTTCATTTTTCTGTCCCTATTACCTCTGTGAAGAGTGTTTTGCTACTTTTTTTTTCCCATTTCTTCCTTCTGTAAAGCCCAGCTCAGCTTGGCTTTGGAAATCCTCACCTTCCCTCCAAACAGCTTGACCTCCAAGACATAGCTCTGGTCAGACAACTGGGAAGTAAAAGTTGCAAGGCAGGAAGGCATCTCTTGCATATTTCTAATGGTGCTGCATACAGACACTTTGTTTTAGAGCCATGCCTTACAATTCTTCACTGGTTTTGAAGCTCAGATTCTTGGCAGTGTTGCAGCGTTATTAATTTCAAGGACACTTAGAATTTCTTTACCGCTGCAAGTTTCTCCTGCTACCCGTTCACCTCAGTTATGAAACTTTGCTCTTCACAAAAATCAACCCCACACCACTTAGCAACTATTTCCTCATGAAACACAAGAGGAAGGTACCTGTGACCCCTCTGTTTCCCCTTTTTAGTCTACTTGCACTCATTTTATGTGCATATAACAGGTATAGAGGATAGGTTTCCCCAGTCTTCTCTCATTTCTCAGTTCAAAGCCCTTCCTCCAGGTGTGCCAGCACTAACTGGAGGCCAGTTTCTCATTTAGGCAAGAAGAGTGCATCTTTACACCTAGCAGCTTCAAAACACATCCCTTGTAGTGTTATGTGCTGATCACCACTGCTCCATCATGCATCCACTCCCTCATCCCACTGGAACATTGAGGATGTTTCCAGACATCCTAAAGACATTTTAAATCAAAGCAGAAGCACATCTACCACTGACCTAATGCTCCCTGCTTCTACAGGCATGCCAGATGGTCAGCAGGCTGCTTCCAAAATGAAAGCCTTTGGCATAGTCCTGCTGGAAGACCAGGCTAGCCAGGAAGTTAAATACCAAGGCCAGCATTACATTCACAATAATGAGCCAAATCTTGTGGCATTACATTTCCTCAGGTAAGCATGGATTTATATGGAAAATGATGACTCCCCTGGAATCCTTCCTAGATCTATGCAGATTACAGTGGCAGTGCAGAGAAAGGATTACTCAGCTTCAGCCTTCTCTGTAAGCAAATTGTGAGACGAGCCCTGGCTGTTTATCCCCCTTATCATCCAGATCAACTAGAGAATGTTCTAGAAGGAAGGAAATAATTGCCTAAGAACAGAGAAAACTACATTACTCCTCAATCTCAATCTGCTCATTTCCTGGAGAAATACAGACCTGGGCTACATCTTATCACCAAGATAATTACACGTCCCTGTGTGTGATTTCATTACATGCCTTTGCTATAAACACTGCTATGGTTAGAAGGCTTCCTAACAATTGGCTTGCTAGAAGATACAGACCCTAGAGGATGCAAAGGACAACACAACAAAGTTGCACATTGCACTGAATGTCTCTTGATTGTTAGGCAACCCTCGTTTTCAATGCAAACCCACTTCCATGGGTGCAAATCAAAGATGAAGTGTTATAGTTCAATTGATTATTGCCCTAATCCTTCATGGGAGTGCTTAGACTCATTCAGTGTCTGCACTAATTTCATGCAGAGCCAAAGCAGAAGGAAGTTTACACCATGTTTGTGATGCACCAAGCACAGACCAGCCTGAACACAACTAAGCCACTGCTCAGAAAAGTGATGTAGAACAAGAGATGTCCTACCTCACGTTCAGGTAGGATACATCTCTAGCCTTGCTCTACTAGCACACAATACCTACACCAGAGATGAACTCCCAGCTCTCCTCCATTTTCCTACCACTAGGACAAGAGCATTGGAGTGAAAAGAAATTTGTCTAAGTTTAACCACAACTACTTCAGACTAAAAGAAACACAAACCACCCCAGCACAACCAGTAGCTAACACTCCAGTGTAAGGCTGCTGACCTACTGGTGGCAGAGGAAGGAAAAAGAGGAAGGGAAGGCACAGCTTTTCATCCACAGGACAAAGACAATGCACTGCAACCATGCTTCAAAAGAGCAGTTCCACAAGCTAAGAGGCAGGACTGCGAGATGCTGGCTAGCAAAGACAGAAAACATTCACAGGCTCTAGAAGCCGGTCCTAGGCAACAATTTGGATTCAGCACACCACAAGCAGGCAAACTCTGATTTCAAGCATGTAATTAAGAAATCCTCTCTGAATTATGCAACTTTCATTCACTTCTGAAGAAGATATGAGAACACTGCAATCACTTGCCAAGTTTGATCCCAACCTGCCATGGGGCAAATGGAGACCCTAAACTGTCATACTCTATTTAAATCATATGTGGGGTAAAGCGAGTGCGATTGCTCAGTAGATTAAATTACTACCAGTGTGTTGATAGTTCCTCATGAACAATCCCTGGCTCTGAATTATTTATTGGGGAGGAAGTGGCTTTTGCAGTGAACATTATTCCTCTCTCAGCGCTAATGCTTGAATACGATAAAAATAGTTGCCAAGAGAAAAAAGGAAATTAAAATAAAGGACACTTGCATGACTGACAGCTCCCAGATTGTACCTGACTCCTTCATGCATTTCTTCCCTTTGTGAGGTTTAGATGCTAAAATTATGTTCACCTGAAGAATAAGGCAACGTGGGACAAGGCTGTGTCAGGAAATTGCTTGCAACAAATCACAGCTACATCCACATTTGGTGATGGCAATCAATAGAGTCCTAGACTATTCCCATGGCTGTTTCCTTGCCTCTAGAATCCAATACTGCTCAGAGAAACACAGCTTTGAGGGAGCTGCAGAGCAGATTTCCTCTGGCATCAGGAGTGGTACATCATGGAATCAGAGAGCTTTGGGTTGTAATGGAGATGAAGGACAGTAAACTGAGTATGGAGTGGCAGTACAAACAGGGAGAAGGACCCAGTTCAAGCACTTCAAGTTCTCAGGCACAGTTTTCAAACCTTTGCCCCCTCAAGGTATCTTCACAGATGTTGTTAGGATGGAGAAGTGAAAACAAATGAGGCAGCAGCCCCCCATGTAAAATAAATCCAGGGTCACACACTCTGCATGATGACCAGATTGGAACTTGGTCAGAGAAACTCACAATGAAGTGCACTCTTGAGGGGCAGCTGCAATATTTGAACCCAAAACCATTACTTGGAGTGAATGTAAATAATCCTTCTGTCTTCCTTTCTCCTTCCCCACAACTACTAAAGGTTGCTGTCCATGAAGAATGCTCTAAAGAATGATCTCTGGCTTGCCATTAGCAGATCTATTTCTGTCAAACTGTGCTCTTTGCAAACAGTTTATATACACTAGACACGGATCAAATCTTCCTGCATGTTTCCTGTGAACAGATTTGAATGCTGATTTTCTTCCTCTTCCAAGGTTATTCTTCAGTTTTCAAGGTGCCAAAGTTAATTTCTTTAATACCCAATCCTTTGTGCCTGCTAATTAGAAGTATCCAAAACAATTTGCTATTTAAATCAGATGTCATTGCTTCTGATCCTTGATTGGGTGAGTAATGAAATTAAGACAGACCCCTATGAATTGTGAATGTTGCTACTGAATATGTAATTAAGGTTTTGATTAATATTCTGGCACTCAGGCTTAAAATACACCTTCCATAAGTATTTGCGCTAATAAAGCTCAAGCTCAGAAAAATCAGCACAAGTCATTAGCACAGTCAAACTGAATCTGTAAGTGAACTTCAAAGAATGCTTGTAAGGTGTTTTTTTATGGTGATGGTTAGGAGCAGTGTCCTTTTAAGCTGGGCTCCTATATTAGTGCTCCAATGAAGATACTGGCCCTCAGTCCCCTTTAGGTGCTGGTATCACATTAAAAATTAGGGATATAGGTTTTGCTGGGGGATTGAAAACATCCTGTGTTGATACTTTTAACTTCAACTGTTTCAAAGCCCCATGAGTCCCTTGACAGACACTTTAAATCCTTTAAGACATAGCATTATAGTAAAAGCCAAAACAATTATACTTTTTATCATCACACACTTCTATTTCTTACTGGGAGCACCCATTAGGAGCATTTTTTCCTGTGTCACTACTGCAATATACTTAATTCAGCTGACAGTCAACATTTTTCAGTGTCTTATCCATCCAGTAACTTCTGTACTAAAAGAAAACCAACCTGAGTACTGAGTAGTTACTAAACAGACAGGTGTGGATGTGTCACTCTAGGTTTTGCTATAGAAATCTCACCTTTGTAATCAGCATTGCAGGCTCTACCACTCAGCTTCATCAGAGGCAAACCAAGAGACTGATGGTAAGGTGGCTTGGTTTGAATCCTTTGCTAGCTTTCTCAGCAGCCCTCTTGATTGTCTTGATTGAATCCAGCCATGCAGGGAACACACCCAGCAATTAATTAATTCTCTGAGTCAATTGGATCATTAGTGGAGCAGCTCTGCTATGGAAGTGACACCGAGAGAATGAAGGCAGGTTATAGATAAAGACACATCTCCAAAGTTTGGGGTTTTTAGGTGCAGAAAAGATAATGAATGGCATGCTTAAGGACCAGACACAGCCTTTAGTTCAGTAAGGTAATTTTCATGCTCTGTTATCACCAGTTCTTAATTAACCTGTGTGGTAAAAAATCCTAATGGATGGCTGTTGACTGTAAATGCAATCCCTCCTTTTGACACATGCATTAATGCACCATTGTGGAGGTTCAAAGCCGTTATTATTGAGTTGTCTCAGCCACATTAATTATCCTCTACACTGTGTTTGGCTTCACTTGGGTAAATCTTCTTTAATTGCCCAGTCTTTACTTACAGAACATCTTCATTTTATATACTATGAGCTCTGTTTACATTTATGCTTTTTCCAATAATCCTGTGTTGAATGTAGTTTCCACCATCACCACTGGGAATGTTCCACCCTCAGTTTATTTGCCTGCTGTCACCCATACATGGGTTCTGAAGCTCAAACGTCCACTGCTTGGAAGCTTAGAGGTGAATGCAGAGGATTCTAGCACCTTCACTATGTTCCCAAAAATCCCTGTTACACCCAGGGCAATTTTTTTTTTCATGGCATGTTGGATGCAGTTCCTAAAGCACGCTAACAAATAAGGGAAACAGCACAAGAGAGAAGGTGATGAGCTAACTTAAAGCAGCAGGAGTGGGTAGGTGAAGGACAGAACTTTCAAAGCTGAATATTGAATTATGGGCGTAACAAGCACAAGCCCTTAAAGGACAGAAATCCTTCCAATGTTAGAACCTTGCCTTAATATCCCAATTATGTCCATTATGGAGAGAAGTTCAATGTTTTCAACATGTTTAACTTAAAACATGTTTTGACAGGCACATTGAAATGATAATTGGTTTTGAATTGTTTCCACCCAGATGATTTTCCCATCTGAGTATGTCAAAGCATGTTACAAAAACTGAGCTGGATACTGTCCCCTGTACCAACTAGACTGCAGAGACATACTAAGGAAATGAAGGATAGCATTTTCCACAAGTATGCAAGTGTGCCCAAATTGAGCTATTTTAAATCCCCTTCCCCTTTTAAGAGAAAGAAAATGGGACTAAGCTCCAGTGCAAGTAAAAGGGACATGTAGTTCTTCCGCTCTGAAACTCAGAATTGAGAAAGGCAACCAAAAGTATGCATCCTGGAAACTCATGGTGAGTTGAGAAACAAGAAGCCTGGACCTGAAGATAGGGTTTTATTTCAGCCACAAACCTGCTCACATTGATAAAAATCAGCTACAGAAATGTTATCAGGAAATTAACTCAGAGCAAGAGCTGGGAACTCAAGTGATATTTAATTCACTTTTGCAAGAGACAGCAAAGGAAAAGGGTGAAACAACTAAAGGGTGAAACAACTACTGAGTGACACATCAAAAGCACCTTTCCTCTTTCTCTTTTACTAAGGTTGACTAAATGTGATGGGGAAAGGTTGATGCTAAAATGAATAAACCAATCCTTCAGCTAATTCAGGTCATCTAGAGCTACTCCCATAAGCTTCCATGTAGATCTGTATTATGGTGCTGTTTGTGGTTATAGTGTGCATGCAGGATGAATGTTTGTAAACAGGAATACCAGCAGCACACTTTTAGGGCAAGAGAGAGGGAAGATTAAAAGGCAGGAAGTAAAAATCAGTTAAGCTGTTAAGAACAAAGACCATTTGAAGGCCACAAGTATTAGGTCTTCCTCCAGCCTCACAAACGTGACCTAGCTCCAGCAGGAAACACAATATAAGTCCCCTTCCAGCCTGACAGAAAGCACTCAGGAAGGCAGGATCTGAGCCCTCACAGCTAGAAAGAGCCATGGACTCAGATCTCCTAAAACCACCACACCTGAGTAAACACTCTGATCACAAGGAACATTTCTCCAGGACTGTAAACCAAGGCACAGTCAGTAATACTTCTTGGGATCTAAGCTTATCATTGCTCATAAGACATGTTTAAAATGCTTGCCACCAGGGTCCGGTAAGGGATTTTGGTGCCAGGTTTGCCACGGGCTTAAATGAGAAACAGAAACCCAAGGCTGTGTGTGCTGTGGAGGTTGTGGACACAGCCAACAGGCAGAGATACAAACCTCCAGGACACTTTCAAGGTGGGTATTATACCCTGTTATGTTTAAGTTCTTTGCAACACTCCCTAACACGGTTGTTGAGCCTGGTTTTCTAGATGTATGTGCTTGAAGAACATCTAAGTGCTGCTCAGTACACCTAAGCCCTATTTTAGATAGATTTCCTTACAAATTTTAGACTGGATGTTAGGAAGAAGTTCTTCATAGAAAGAGTTATTAGCCATTGGAATGTGCTGCCCAGGGAGGTGGTGGAGTCACCATCACTGGAGGTGGTTAGGAAGAGACTTAATGGGGTGCTCGGTGCCATGGTTTAGTTGATTAGATGGTGTTGGATGGTAGGTTGGACTTGATGATCTCAAAGGTCTCTTCCAACCTGGTTAATTCTATTCTATTCTATTCTATTCTATTCTATTCTATTCTATTCTATTCTATTCTATTCTATTCTATTCTATTCTATTCTATTCTACTCTGCTCTACTCTGCCCTCCTCTACCCTAAATTGTAGCACATAAAGATTCAGGTTGAAGAAAAATAAGAAGAGACACAATTCCACCCATACCCCTCTCTTTGGAATAAAAAAGAACATTTATGATGACAAAGCTTATGGTTCCACACTAACCACTGTTAAACCATGGAGGTACCAGCACTCTGGCTTTTTCTTGTTTTCTCTGCATGTATAGATTCCTCTACAGAGAACTGAAGTTTAGTGCTTGGTTACAAAGTACTTTTCTTGGACCTCCTGGAACGAATCTGCTGATTCTATGCACCACACATGGAAAACACTTAAAGAAATTGGCAGGATCCCAGAATAGATCCAATGTTTACAAGAAAACAACCCCTTGAAGGGAAGCTGGAAACCCTGGCACTGCTAACCTTCATTCTTAAGGGCAGAAATCAATCTGACATATAGGAGTTGACAGAGAGATGGGAAAGTGTCCTTCCATCTGCAGGTTAATTCACTTTGTATTCATGCTACAACATCTGCCCCTTTCTCTGAGGCAGCTGGTACTGGGCCTTGCTACATTAGTCTTGCCTAAGTCACACCTTCCATCTTCAGAAGAACAAGAAGTTACTTTTGTTGTCACATTATTGGCTGCCAAAGTTCCACTGAGAACACCCCACGGAGCAGCCTCACTCCATTTGTTGCAACTCGTGGCATCAAATGATTTGTAACTGATAGCCTTAACCACCCCCACTGATTATCCCTGCCAATCACCAAGATTTATGTGGCTCACCATACAAATCTGACACTGGGAGCATCCTGAACAGCACGAGCATGTTGTCAAAAGAAAAGGAACGGGAATCACAGAAGCGTTAGGGTTGGAAGGGACCTCAAGGATCATCTAGTTCCAACCCCCTGCCATGGGCAGGGACACCTCACATAATGACATTGTATAGCAACTATTTTATCTTGTGGGGGGAGGGGAATACGATATTGTCCATTTTAGCTGCTCAGGGAGGGAAACAGGATGAGAAGGAGCATGATAAGAAACCACTCCAGCCATCAGAGACCACAGGGAGATGATAATTTAGGTTATGATGGTCAGGAAATTCAGGTGATGCCCCTTGAAAAAGATACACACCCAGGAGTTCTGATTTTTTTTTAATTCTAAAAGTTATGAAAAGATACTTAAGAGTATTCTCTGCATTGTAAACTGATGTCAAACTGACACCTCATATTTGGGTTTGTCATTCTTCAGCGGACTACTCGCTGCAATCAGCATTTCTCTAACATTTCCCCTGCGTATCTAACACCTTTACTGTGAGTTTGCTCAGCTCTCCCACTCTTCTTTTTTTCCTCCCTTCCCCCCGCCCCCCTCACCCCTGCCTCCTTCTCCACTCTCTCAAGCAGTCACTTAGAAAATTCTTCACATGATTTCTGTTTGGTCAGTGGCTAAAGAAGAATGAACCAGAGTTAGGACTACAGTGTGCAAGGATTAACTGACATTCCCTGTGCCTTTTCAGAGCCTGCCTCCTTTTCCCTGCTCCCTCAGCTCTCCCCCGTGGTCTCTTTTATACCAAGTCTCCTCTCATTTTCAAAATCAGACAAATCAAACCAGGGCTTTTTATAGCCTGTTTGCCACTTCCCCTCCTGTACCTCCGCTTGACACAAAGTATACAACCGACAGCTGGGCTGAAAGGGACAGAAACAAGGCCCCACTTTGTAAACACAGGGATTTCTACTCCACCTTGAAATGCAAGCAAAAGAGCTATTGATTTTGTCTGTGCCTGATAAATTCCCCAACAAGCCGTTTACTGAAACTGTAAGTCTCTGTTGTGATTAATCTGCTGTGTATTAAAAGCTACTTAATTGGAACAGCGAGATGGAAGCACGAGCTAACACTGGGCTAAGTGACATAGGAATTGATTTCATTTTGAATTTACCAGAACTTTTGCATCTCTGTAGCCCAGGCAGTACACATGGACAAATATTAAGGGCTAAGCCAGCCGATAAGGAGGGTGTTCTTGTGAACAAGGTAAGCTGTGATGGAAATAACCTGAAGATATGGTGCAGGGTAAGCCAAGCTATAGATCATGCTGTGACGTTACTCTTTCTTGCTCTCCCACAGGAGATTCATACATTCATAGAATGCTTTGGGTTGGAAGGGAACTTAAAGATCATTTAGTTCCAGCCCCCTCAACCCCCCACCATGGGCAGGGGCAACTCCCACCAGCCCAAGTTACTCAAAGCCTCGTCCAACCTGGCCGTGAACACCTCCAGGGAGAGGGCATCCACTGCCTTCCTGGGCAACATGTTCCAGTGTCTCCCCACCCTCACTGGAAAGAATTTCTTCCAAATATCTAATCTAAATCTACCCTCCTCTACCTTAAAGCCATGATGTGGACATGCAAACTGATCTTTCAGCACTAAATACTTTCCCTGATGTAAGCAACAGAAACATTAGCCAAGAAAAAAAAAAAACACCCAAACAACAACTCCTCTGGCTGCAAGAACCTTCTGTGAGTTTGCAACACTGAAATAAACAATAACATGAAACAGGCAGCCAAGAGGGCCAACGGCATCCTGGCCTGCATCAGGAACAGTGTGGCCAGCAGGAGCAGGGAGGTCATTCCGCCCCTGTCCACTGCACTGGTTAGGCCACACCTTGAGTCCTGTGTCCAGTTCTGGGCCCCTCAGTTTAGGAAGGATGTTGACTTGCTGGAGCGTGTCCAGAGAAGGGCAACAAGGTTGGTGAGAGGTTTGGAACACAAGCCCTATGAGGAAAGGCTGAGGGAGCTGGGGCTGCTTAGCCTGGAGAAGAGGAGGCTCAGGGGTGACCTTATTGCTCTCTACAACTACCTGAAGGGAGGTTGTAGCCAGGCAGAGGTTGGTCTCTTCTCCCAGGCAGCCAGCACCAGAACAAGAGGACACAGTCTCAAGCTGCGCCAGGGGAGGTTTAGACTGGATGTTAGGAGGAAGTTCTATACAGAGAGAGTGATTGCCCATTGGAATGTGCTGCCCAGGGAGGTGGTGGAGTCACCATCATTGGAGGTGTTCAGGAGGAGACTTAATGGGGTGCTTGGTGCCATGATCCAGTTGTTTGGGTGGGTTGGATCGGTTGAGAGGTTGGACGCGATGATCTTGAAGGTCTCTTCCAACCTGGTTTATTGTATCTCTTTGAACCCATGGTGGGTACATACAGCAATTCCCCCATGGCACTGGAGAACTCTAAAATAATATCTATACATGGTGACATGAAGTCCCCTGCAACAAAACTTCTGGGGAGCCATACAGCCCATCCACTGCTTTGGCCAAAGGCCACATGGAAATGCTTCCCATCTCTAAGTTTCTAGAAAGCATTCTGTGTATCAAACATGAGTCCTCTTCCTAAAGCCAGATGAGCAGTCAGAAATTCCAGTGCTTAAGCAGCCCTTTGAAAAAAAATCTGAAAACTTACATAACTGATCCTCTCTACAGAGAGAAACCCTTGTTAATTATTAAAGTACAGTATCTTTCTTCTAAAGCACATCAGCATCTTTTACATGGAGCTTAGGTTATCAGAACAAACCGAATACCAAATCTGATTTGTATGCAGACTTGTAAGGGATTTTTAAGAACATAGTAGAGCTTCACTTTTGTGTTAAAAAAGAAGGGGGGGGGGGGGGAAAGAAAGAAAGAAAAAAAAAAAATTATGAAAGGCACAGCCTTCATCAGCATATCACTGTCAGGAAAGTTTTAAAGCCATTGATTATTTATTCTGCTGAAAAGTTTAAACGTAGCTAGGTCACCCACAAGGTGCTGCCCCTTCTAATCCTGCTTCCTGAGGGGAAAAAAAAAGAAAGAGGAGCTTGAATGCCTCTTTCTGACAGCACATCATAGTATCACAGTATCAGTCAGGGTTGGATGGGACCACAAGGATCATCTAGTTCCAACCCCCTGCCATGGGCACGGACACCCCACACTAGATCAGGCCGGCCAGAGCCTCATCCAGCCTGGGCTTAAACACCTCCAGGAACGGGGCCTCAACCACCTCCGTGGACAACCCACTCCAGGGCTTCACCACTCTCATGGTGAAGAACTTCCTCCTCACACCCAGCCTGAATCTCCCCACCTCCAGCTTCATTCCATTCCCCCTAGTCCTATCACTACCTTCCTTGAGTCCTAAAGACACAGCAAGCAAACCAGCTAGCCAGCAGGGCTTTAACTCCAGCACTGCAGTAACTCGATAGAAGAAATATGGGATTGCTGAGTGGTAGCATTTTGCTACACCAAGAGACAGATGGGGAGGATATGCAATAATCTTGTCTAGGAAACGGCTGTGATTCATAAATTTGGACTCAATGTGACAAATTATCTGACAGATTTCAAAACAGAGAGAAAAACTGGTGACAGCTCGAGATATTATCACATCTCAGTGTGAAGCCCAATGGCAGCTGGAATTATTGACCACCTAACTCCACTGGAACTCTTAAGGGACTACTGGGGGAAAAAAAGTGTCAAAACTATTATGTAGGGCACAAGTGGGAAATCAAATTAACCTGTTCAGGGATGTAATTGAGAGAAGCTAAAGACTGATGAAGTTTTTCTGTACTTGTACTACCTTGCTGACAGTTCCAGCTTAGAAGCCAAGTCATGCTTAAAGAGTGAGCACCTGTGGAAGTCATAAGGACTTCCCACACACGGTGCAGACAACATTTCCCTTTGGTTTCTTGGGAATTGTAAGAGCATCAACTGATGGCAGAGGTGAAGCTTACGAGCATGGGCAATGAAATTTCTTTGGCAGAGGATCCAGCCCTGTGAAAAATGCTTTCAAAAGGCACCAGAGAGGCTGCAACTCACCCTGCTTCCAGAATTCAGCATCACCTCCACGACACTCCTCCAATTCTTTGGATTGTTTCCAAGTAAAAAGCAGGAAGGAGAAGGCAGAGAATGATTTCTCACATCATGAGATACAGCTAAATCATAGGCTCACTTCTCAGGGAACCAGATCATCATTCCTCAGGGAGCCAAACCATCAGAGGGAAGATACCTACCCCAAGAAGGGCCAGTGATCAAACTGGTGTGTTGTCCTCCTTCTCTAGGTGGTTCCCCATACAACTCATCTCAGCGAGCACGCACATCTCAGCCAAAACCCCTCAATCTGTGGAGAGGGATATACTTAATCATCTCACTATCATCCCAGCTACCCAGACAGAATTCTAAAGGGTGATTTCCAGTCATCTTTTTTGCAGTGATTCACCCTTCCTCTGGCCTTGGCTACAGAAACTTGACAGTTCCCTTTCAGGCACTTTGACTGCAGCCTTTCAGACAAAATGACAGCCACTGTGGGAACCTCCAAGCACTTCCAGCACCAAGGCAGCCTGCTCACGCCATTCCCCTACAAGGCACAACACTTGTCCTGGAGAGTTACTTGCTTTCCAGACACTACAAGAGGGGCACCATTGAGTCCTTCAGTGCTCTCCTCTAGCCCACTCAGTTACCCACAGCCCATGCCCCACTCAGGGCTGGCTCTCAGGACCCCTGTACCCAGCTTCAGAAGCATAGCTTTCTAGCCCTGACAGCTCAGAGGACCTTCAGCCAGAAAAAGGAAGAAAACATTTTCAAGGGCCAGGACCAGCTCCACAGATGCCAAGTGAGCACCACTGTCTCTGGCATCCAACCACCAAGTCCTGCTATCCACTGTGAAAGCCAGGGCTAAGCCTGGGAAGCTTAGTGAATTACAGGGATGCTCAAGGACACTGTTTACATACTCTCACGCCAGGCTCACAGGGCAATAGTTTATCTGAACCCTACTGGCTCATATATCTCTACACAGTCCTTACAGACTATAAATTCTCTTTTTGTCCTGTCAAGGAAATACAAAGACCCTGCACATTGCAGCCTACTCCCCAGAGTCCACTAATAAAAATCTCTCACAGCACCTACTTGGGAGAACAGGGCCCCACAGTGCCACTTCCATGCCTATATCATAGTATCATAGTATCAGTCAGGGTTGGAAGGGACCACAAGGATCATCTAGTTCCAACCCCTGCCATGGGCAGGGACACCCTGCACTAGATCAGGCCGGCCAGAGCCTCATCCAGGCTGGCCAGAGCCTCATCCAATATATTGGTAAAAAGCAGAACACACTGAAAGTATGGATGAGGAAACATATCTCTATCTGTCTCTGGAGGCAGAACCTCATCAGTGATCATATTTTAATATGAAATTAGCTACAAACAAAGGTCTGGTGTCTGCACTCAGCTGTGGCAAGCAACTCCTCAGAGACTTCACTGGGATTTTTAACTGAGGGGCAGTGTAATTAGGCTGTGAGCATCCAGCCCCCTTTTAAAAAATAGAAAGAAAGAAAAAGATGCATTTGTATATTTATTCTCCAGAGTGAAAGAATTCAGACTTCTAAAATGTGTGAGGGGAAAAGAGAAACAACACCACAGAATCACAGAGTCACCAAGGCTGGAAGAGACCTCAAAGATCATCAAGTCCAACCTGTCACCACAGACCTCATGACTAAACCATGGCACCAAGTGCCACGTCCAATCCCCTCTTGAACACCTCCAGGGATGGCGACTCCACCACCTCCCTGGGCAGCCACCACCACCACAACAGAAACACACCCAGTTACAGCTACTTCAAAAGAAAGAAAAGACACACATTTTATTCAGAATTGATTGGCAGCTTAGCTGCTCCTGCAGTTCCCTTTCTTTATCCTCCAGGGGGAGGGGAAAAAAAAAAAAAAAAGAGTTTAAAAAAAAGAGTTTTAGTGATTTGAGATTGCCTATTGCCAGCACTGCTCCATGCCACATTAAAGCCCCTCATTCATTTCCCATTAGCACATCTTAGTTAAAATTAACACACAAGCATACTCCGGGAGCTGCCTTTCGGTGTATCTGTAAACAAAATATTAACCTTGGACAGTAAGGCAAGGAAAAGCTTTGGAGTGGTTAAAAGTCAGGATCCTAACAGAAGTGATCACCAAACCCCCCACTTTTCAAGTTCATAGTATCATAGTATCAGTCAGGGTTGGAAGGGACCACAAGGATCATCTAGTTCCAACCCCCCTGCCATGGGCAGGGACACCCCACACTAGATCAGGCTGGACAGAGCCTCATCCAGCCTGGGCTTAAACACCTCCAGGGACGGGGCCCCAACCACCTCCCTGGACAACCCATTCCAGGGCTTCACCACTCTCATGGTGAAGAACTTCCTCCTCACATCTAGCCTGAATCTTTGTTGTTGTGTGTTGTTGTTTTTTTCACTCCAAAAACATGTGCAACTGGAAAGCACTTCAGATCATCCTCCAGGCTAAACACTCAGGAGACGTTTGCTCAGGTCAGTGCAGACGTTACGCTGTGGACCAGAAGTTTTGGACTATTAAGTGTGGGAGCTCCACTCCCCAGAACAATCTCCACAGATCATGTCAGCTGTGATGCCACGCTTATGCACAGAGTTTCTGGTGTGACCTCTCCTTTGTGCTGCTGATTGTTAGTTTTAGATGACTCCAAGGGATCTCCCTTATGGGGAATACACCTAGGGAATTAAAATGAAGTCACTTTAATCGATTAGGAAGGATGATGTGCAAGACAACATACAACATAAGGCTCAGAGGTGACCTAATTGTGGCCTTCCAGTATCTGAAGGGGTCCTACAAGAAGGCTGGGGAGGGACTTCTCAGGATATCAGGTAGTGATAGGACTAGGGGGAATGGAATGAAGCTGGAGGTGGGGAGATTCAGGCTGGACATGAGGAGAAGTTCTTCCCCATGAGAGTAGTGAAGCCCTGGAATGGGTTGTCCAGGGAGGTGGTTGAGGCCCCGTTCCTGGAGGTGTTTAAGACCAGGCTGGATGAGGCTCTGTCCAGCCTGATCTAGTGTGGGGTGTCCCTGCCCATGGCAGGGGGTTGGAACTAGATGATCCTTGTGGTCCCTTCCAACCCTGACTGATACTATGATACAAGTGGCCCTGTAATTTGTGTATTTGTGAGGAAATGCAAACAAATACCACTAAGTTACTGACATACAAACAATTCTATGGCTGTTTCACTGAAAAGAAAAAAAGCCTAACAGGTTTAAACATAAATAATGGCCTAATATGAATTCTGAATTTAGTATTCTAGAGGTCTTATGCTCCTGCACATAAAACAGGAAGAGAAGCTGCATGTGATCAAAAGAGACTCAGCCAGATTTAAATACAGAGGACTATGTGCTCTTGCAAAAAGCTGCTCTTATGTTGAAAGAGAGGGTGCTTCATTGAAAAGCAAGCAGCTGGAGAGCTCTAAACCCCAGCCACCTTATCTGGCAGAAGCACTGTACAATTTGGGACCACACCCTGCTCCACTCAGAGCCCTGCTCCACTCAGAGCCCTGCTCCACTCAGAGCCCTGCTCCACTCAGAGCCCTGCTCCACGTGTCTTCCAACACAGAGTCATGACACCAGACTTTGCAAAACTCTCCTCTGTGTCACTCAGCATGACACAGACTGTTTAGTTTCTGTATGGATGACTATCAACATGAATTTCTGTGTATAATTTGAGCCATTGCACCCACTCTTCTGTCTCTGGGGGAACAGGAGTAAATTTCACATAAACCCATCTCACTCAGCAAGTCCTGCATTTCTCACAGGATCACAGGATGTCAGGGTTTGGAAGGGACCCAAAGAGATCATCAGGTCAACCCCCTACCAGAGCAGGACCATAGAATCCAGCACAGGTCACAGAGGAATGAATCCAGATGGGCCTTGAAAGTGGCCAGAGAAGGAGACTCCACAACCCCTCTGGACAGCCTGTTCCAGTGCTCTGTGACCCTTACAGTAAAGAAATTCCCTCTTGTGTTGAGGTGGAACCTCCTGTGCTGCAGCTTACATCCATTGCTCCTTGTCCTATCCCAGGGAGCAAGTGAGCAGAGCCTGTCCCTTCCCTCCTGACCCCCAGCCCTCAGATATTTATAAACATTTATTACATCCCCTCCAAGTCCTCTCTTCTCCAGACTAAAAAGCCCCATTTATTTTGTTTATCTCTGGAGGGAGAGCATTCAAGCATACGAGAGCCAAACCAAAGCAGGGCTTTTTGTTCAAAGTTTTGTTTCCCTCCCAAGTTACATCACAGTTCATATCAAGCACACCTGTAACTAGAGTTGTGAAGCTAACTCCAAGAGATTTGTATTTTTATAACAAACCAACAAATCTGGAAAATGAAAGATACTTAGATGTGGCATCCCAAGATCTTCAGTCTATTATCCAGCAGCAGCTGGGCTTCCTTGCTGCTTAAAGGCCACGAGCAGAACTGAGCTGTACCAGATACTGCAGTAACGCAGAGCAAAAGTCTGAAGTAAATTCTCTAATGAAAAAATGGTGGAGAACTAGCAGTTCTAGAACACAAGCCTGAAAGAATTCCTTTCCACCCATCAGACAAGAAACCCCAGAAGTATTTTCAGCTGTTGCTCCAAGGCACTGCCCAACTGCCTTGGCCACAGCATGTCTCTTCCACAACTTTATGTGGAAATTTTAACCCCTTGTCCACTCTGCAGTCTGAACTCTGTGCTTTTCAGGCAGCACTAAACGTATGTGGAGGGCATATGGGCCTCCATGTAAATCTTTCCTGGAGAATGTGCTTAGAAGAGAGGAAAACGTTACTTTTCTAAACTATGATGTCATCTCCCTTTTCACCGAGCACCTTTCACAACCCACTTTGAGCACACCCTCTCCGTAACGTGCATGACGTCGCTTAAGGATGGCTTTGGGAGCAGGAGCTCAGAAGTTTGAATCAGAAGAAATTCCTTTACTACATCACATGTATGCACAACACACACAGGTAGCCGGGAGCGAGCTGCACGCAGGACATTTACACACAGACACCCAAGCACCGCAAGGAGCTGTTCGCGAACAGGTCCTGGAAAAAAAAAATCTGTGCTGCCGGTGAAGTTCCCTGCTGGTGGCCACGCTGTCCTGGCCACTCGTGAGGAATCTGGGAGACACACATTATGGGGGTATTCCCCTTTTCTCCCGCCTGGTCCCTTTTTTCACTCAGTCCCTGGCACAGGCTTCCCAGGAAGTTTTAGGGTACCTCTCATCAGTCGGACAGCGGCCACCCGGGCTGCGCGGGACCCGGCGGAGCTGCCCTCGACGGGGCGGGACACACCATTCCCGGGGCCGTCCCCAAGCCACCGCCTTCACAACCCGGGAGAAGGTACCCCCGGGAGCGTGTGGCTGCCGCTCGCAGTGCTCAGTCACGCCCCACAGCGAGGGGGAGCCGTCCGCGATTCCCCCCTTCCAGCTCCTTACCTCCAGACCTGCCCAAGCTGCAGGATGTGGATCAGCGACTGCAGGAGCCAGATGCAGAAGGCGCAGGACGCCGACCTGCCGGCGCGGGGACCGGCGGGGCCGCTACCGGCAGCGTTGCTGCTGCCGTTGCTACTGCTGTTGGTGGCGTTGCTCTTGCTGGCGGTGGATGCCTGCCGCTGCGGCGTGCAGGGGCGAGCGGCGTCGATGTCCGCGGCCGCCGAGCCGCTGCTCACCAGCAGCTTACTCTCAGCGGCGGGGCAGTGCCCGGCGGCGGCGGCCGCGCTGTCCTCGGTGCTGAAGTCGTGCGCGAACCAGCGGAAGCTAAAGACCTGTACGGAAAGGGAGCCCAGCAGCACGAAGAAGAGCGTGAGCCCGAACCACCAGCGCTGGCCCCGCAGGTAGTAGTCGACCGCCAGCCAGATGTCTGTGCCCACGTCCGCGAAGTACACGGCCAGGGCGGCCAGGATCCAGAGGCAGTCCCACAGCGAGTAACGCCGCTGCTCCCTGCCCAGCCGCAGGCACAAGGAGGACGAGCCCCCGCCCGAGCCCCGGGAGCCCCCGCCGCCGCCCCCGCCGCCGTCTCCTCCTCTGCCGCCGCCGCAGCAGCAGCAGCAGCAGCAACGGGAGCCGCCGCCCGAGCCGTCCCCGCCGCCGCCGCTGCAGCACCCGCCCCCGGGCGCCTCATCGTCGTCGCTGCCACCACCCGGCCCGGCGCCGGCGGGCAGTCCCGGGGCCAGCGCCTGCACGGAGCCCGAGTGCTCGGAGTTCTGCAGCGGTGTGAACGCCACCTCGCCGCCCTTCTTCATCTTCCGCCGCCCGTCCGACTTCGCGGCCATGATGCCTCTCTCAGCCCCTCCGGAGAGCGAGCAGGAGCAGCGAGCGCTCCTTTATCCCGCGCCTCCCCCTGCTCCTCCTCCTCCTGCCTCCTGCCTCCCGCCCTCCGCCGCCGCAGCCGCCGCGGAGCCGCCGCTCCCCGCGTCCCCTCTCTCTCCCAGCTCCGCGCCGGGCTCCGCGCCCGCGGGCGGCTCCTCCGCGGCGGCCGCACCCGCAGCGCCGCCTGCCTGCGGGGAGCCCCGCTCAGCCCGCCCGCCCTGCCGCCGCCACCGTCGTCTCCGCGGGGGCCGGCGGTGCCGGGGCCGCCGCCGCGCTCTGCCCGAGCCGGGAGCAGGCAGGGCAGCGCTGCCCGGAGCAGCGCATCCCGCCTCCGCGCCCGCCCCTGCCCGCACCCGCCGCTGCCACCACCCAGCTGACTGACGCCGGGAAAGAGGATGACCTCATCCCTCTTCCCTCGCTGCCGCCGCCCCCGCCCGCCACCGGCACCGGCACTGGCGCAGGGGCGGGGAAGGGGGCGCTCGGCCGCCGGGAGGAAGGGGCCCGGCGCTGCCCTGGGGGTGTGGAGCGCAGTCCTGCGGCGATAGCGGCAGGGGAGGTGGTGGCTCCGCTGCCCGGCGTGGGGAGGTGGGCGGCAGCTCCGCGGGACGAGGGAGCAGGGCGGCGGGCAGAGGTGGGGCGTGGCCGGTGCCCCCTGGGGCAGCGGGAGGTGTCGCGGCGCTGCTGCCCGCTCCATTGCCTCTCTCCGCCCCCGGGTATCCTCGGCGTGGTTTGGGGTGAGTGTGCCCCGCCGGCGGATGCGGACGGGGCGGGTCAGGAGGGCGGTGGCACCTCCAGGATCCTCGGAGTGGAGGGAGCGCGGTAACGGGGCTGGTACCGGCGGTAATGCCCAGCTTTAACGCCCGGTGCGGAGAGCGGGAGCCACCGTCCGGTACCCGCGTAGCTGCCCTGACCGCCCCACCCCCTCCCTCCCCCGACGCATCCACGGGCACGGCGAGTCCCGGTCGGGGCGGGCAGACACAGCCCCACCCGTCCCGTAGGAAACGGTGCCGTAGTTGTCCGAACTTTGCGGCACGCGGTTGCTCGGTGCGGTGCTGGGATGATGCCGTGACTCACGCTCCCTCGGAGGCGTTTGGGGGAAGGTGAGGAGACACCGTTTTATTCCGCCACCGGGAGAAATCGCATTTTATGCAGAACATTCACAGGGCGAACTCACGACGCCTTTCCCCACCCCGCGCCCCTTTCCCCGCAACTCCGACAGTCCCTGGAGTGCGGCCTGGGATCGTCGATGGCAAGGGTGTCCCCGGTTGCAGACCTCAACTTCGGCGGCAGAGACTGAGGTGGGGGGAGCCCACCCGTCCCGGGTGGAGCCGGTGGCTGCCGGAGCCTAGACGCCGAGGATGAGCACGACACCCCGAAGGCGGGTGTACGGTGGCTTCTCGGTCCCCGAAGACCAGCAGCCTCCTGCCCCTAGGAATTACCAGGACGCGATGCCCAGGGGCTGGGCACAGGGCTCGGGATGCGGGCGGGGGTGAGCACTTGCCACCTGCCTACCCACCCAGTCTTGTCCCTTCTGCCCTCCTGCAACTCCAAACCCACGGGGTGAGGAATCAATTGACCTTTAGGACTCTCTTTGTGTGCCTGTAGAATATTTTCTAAGCCTGCCTACTCCTTCTTTAATACAGAACCGTGAGGTAGTTCAACCACATTTCTGGAATATCCTAACAGGAATGCCAGTGAAACTGTGATAGGGCACTGTTACAGTAAGATATGTGACTAAATATAGCCCCTGCGATTTCATTAATTAAAGACAAGTCACATGGACAGCTTAAAAATCTGCCTTCTAACTCTTAAATGTACGTGGTAAGTATAGAACTGCCTTTTGGAAATGAGCTCTTACTGATGTATGCCCCAGATTTCAGGAAAAGACTGTGGAATGCGTTCCCTGTATTGTTCAAGGAGTGCTGAGCGCACCAGAACCAGGCTTTGAAAGGTGAGGAGCACACATAAACCTAATTTGGCCTGTTGATGTGGTGTGTTGCCACACCTTACGAGAGCCTTTAGTTACATCATCACATAATGGTTCTTAAAGAACACACATTTGCTCTGAGTCTCTGTCTCAGTGGCAGGGCTGTACTTTCATGCCTGTTCCTCCTGCAACCCCGTGTTAATTTTTGCTCTCTTTACAATCCATGTGATTTTTATTGCCCTAGACTTCTAATGCAAATTGCTTCTTTCTCGGGGTATCATTTAATAATTGTCAGCACCTGTATCTAATGCAATATATTCACTTTAGATTGCCTTGTCAGCAGAGAAGGTGCTCAATAATGAAGCTAATTTAGCTGCAAGTTGGTGGTTTATATATATATATATATATCTCAACAAGTTTCCAGTGTTATTCTATTTATAGTTACATCTTTAATGAAATGGTTCAGTGTGCACTTTAAGTTACTTTAATGGAGTCTATCTGACATACATGGGGCTGAAAGTTGCTACAAATGTAGAGTGGGGGTTGTAGTGCAATACATGAGTCATGGTGAGGGAACAACTGTGCTCCTAGAGCTGAAATCCTAAACTTCTTGGGCAGAAGGTGGGGTGAGAGAGTAACTCAAAAGTGTCAAATTCAAGGTGGAATAAAATGGAGATCAAGGTGCAATCTATTAGCAGGGCAGAAGGTAATTCTGAGCAATAAATGGTGTCTCAGTCTAGATGTACGTGGTCTTCAGAGGTCGTGGTAACCTCCTGAAGGCTACCTCACTGCTGGCCAGCTTGGAGGAGGTAACTGCTGGGGCAAAGTGTTCTGATATCCTCCCCTCTCTGCCCTAGATGTGGGACAAATTTTCTAGTCTATTTGCCCTCAGCCTCTTCACTCAGGGGCAGAGTTTGACCAAAGGGACTGATCAGCCAGGAAGACTCCAAATCACCACAGTGGGCTTTAGGTCAGACCTGTAAATCTGACAGGTGTTCAGTTTGCCAGACACGTTGTTGTGATGGCAAAAGTTTTATCCTCTCTCTGCTCTCCTCTTTCTTTGGATTAATTTTCTCTTCTTGGAATTCAGCCACTGTTGCATTCATGAAGGGACTGATTTTCAGGTAGACAATAGCTGTCAGTTCAATGAAGGCAGTGCAATGGATGAACATTTAAATTTGAGGCTGTTTGAGGAATGCTTTCTGTATTGTTTTCTTACCCAAAAGATAACAAATGGAAAGGATCCCAAAGAATATGTAAGTGCTGAACAGATGGCTTCCAAGAAATGTCTTCTAACAGATCCAAATTTCCCATTTGTTAGCCTGGGACAGCTTCTATGGAGTTGTATCAGGGCCAGAAGAGTTTGTGTACAGCCAGTGTGCAAACCAGGGTGCATTCAGCAAGGCAGTGTTGTCCCTAAACCTCAGAAGTTATTAATTACAACCTGTAATTGAAGGGCAAAAATCATGATCAAAGACATCAATACATGTCTCATAAATGGAGTCCAGACACATTTATTTCTCACATTAAGCTAATTTTTCTCTGAAGGAGATTTCATTCCTGGCTTTCTTTTCCTTCACCTTTAAAGAAAACATTTTAATGGGTACCACAAATACTGCATTGAGTGCACCCTCAGCAAGCTTGCTGATGACACCAAGCTGTGTGGTACAGCAGACAGCTGGAGGGAAGGGATGCCATTCAGAAGGGCCTTGACAGGCTGGAGAGGTGGGCACAAGCCAACCTCATGAGCTTCAACGAGACCAAGTGCAGGGTCCTGCCTCTGGGTCGAGGCAACCCCAGGCACAAATACAGGCTGGGCAGGGACTGGCTGGAGAGCAGCCCTGAGGAGAGAGACTTGGGGGTGCTGGGGGATGAGAAGCTCAACATGAGCTCTCAATGTGCACTTGCAGCCCGGAAAGCCAATCAGATCCTGGGCTGCATCAAGAGAAGTGTGGCCAGCAGGTCAAGGGAGGAGATTCTCCCCCTCTACTCAGCTCTGGTGAGACCCCACCTGGAGTACTGCCTCCAGTTCCGGAGCCCCTATTCCAAGAGGGATATAGAGGTGCTGGAAGGTGTCCAGAGATGGGCCACGAGGATGATCAGAGGGCTGGAGCACCTCTCCTATGAGGACAGACTGAAAGAGTTGGGGCTGTTCAGTCTGGAGAAAAGACTGATTGTAGCCTTCTAGTATCTGAAGGGGGCCCACAAGAAGGCTGGGGAGGGACTTCTCAGGGTATCAGGTAGTGATAGGACTAAGGGGGATGGAATGAAGCTGGAGGTGGGGAGATTCAGGCTAGATGTGAGGAGGAAGTTCTTCACTGTGAGAGTGGTGAAGCCCTCGAAATGGGTTGTCCCCCATCCCTGGGGGGGGACAGGGGGGTTGAGGCCCCATCCCTGGAGATGTTTAAGAGCAGGCTGGACGAGGCTCTGGCCAGCCTGATCTAGTGTGAGGTGTCCCTGCCCATGGCAGGGGGGTTGGAACTGGATGATCCTTGTGGTCCCTTCCAACCCTGACTGATTCTATGACTCTATGATTTTGCTTTGTTCTGAATTACAACTCCTAGTTCATTTTTTCCCCTCTTAAAATCTCATCTCACCTTTGTCTACTTTAGGGATATTTTTTTTGTCTTTCTATTTTATTTTTTTTTAAATTGTAGACCACCATCAACTCCAATCTAAATACCCAGAGAGTTCCAATCCTCTTCTCTTTGAAGTATTTTCTGTTTCTTCAGGTTCCTAACAATGATGTTTTTCCTAGTCTCCTTCAGTGATACTGTGTAGATTGCCCTATCAAAATAAACTCAAGCTCTTGCTTGTAGCTCTCTCTTTTCACCATTAGAAGATCATTATACTCTACAGGTTCATTCCAAATTATTTCTGAATCTATTTTCTTTTGTTTGCCAGTACTTCTGACAACTACAGCCTGGTATTTCATGTTTCTGCATTTTCTTCCAGCTCTGAGTACCTGAAGTATTAGAATCAGTTCGTTGTACCTGGATTTGTCACCTGATGGTAGTAGTTTGGCTTTCCTACTCTGGTCTGTCCTCTGGGGAGCAGTGCAGAACTCTGCTGTCATGGCTGGGTTTGCAACAGCCTGGTCTCTCCGGGCAAGCAGAGCTCTTGAGCAGCCACCCTTGGAGGTAAACGAAGTCCTGCATCATAAGGAGTTGTCTGATGACTTCTTCCAGAAGATCTGGTAAACCTCCTGGCAGATTTCCTTTTCCTTTTTTTATCTTTTCCTATTTTCCTTTTTCTTCCTCTTTCCCCTATCCCTTTCCTCTCCCTCCCCATTTCCTTTCCCTTTTCTAACTGCCTTCTCTACTCTTCCTGCACTTTCCTTCTCTTTGCCTTGATGTGCATGACCTAAAGCTGGTTTCCCTTTTCCCCTTTCCCTCCCTCTCCCTCCCCATTTCCTTTCCCTTTTCTAACTGCCTTCTGTACTTTTCCTGCACTGTCCTTCTCTCTGCCTTGATGTGCATGACCTAAAGCTGGGGTGACCTGATGGAGACTGATGAACATACATTTCCTCATTTACTCTGACACAATCTCTATACTATTTCTTCCATACTTCTGACATTGTCTAGTTTTCCATGATAAAACAGTACCCTCAGGCACACATGCAGCAAGTGAGAATTATTCTACAAAACATTCACAAGTTTTAGATGTTTTCAATGGATTCATGTTTAAACTGTGCACTCAGGTGTCAGTGGAAGTTGTAACAGAGGCTGTGTGTTTAATATTTACATACTCAAGTTCTTACTTGCCTTTTTTTTTGCCCAAATAACTTCATTCACAAATCTATCCTCTGGACTAAGATAACTCCACTGCAAAGGGAGCAGGAATTTCCTATCCATGAAGCCAGTATTTCAGCAAGCTAACATTAAGCAGAAATACACTGGTAAATTGGTACACTCTTTAGAAAATTAATGTTAAAACACTAGGGAAGAGAAGAGAGAAGAGAGAAGAGAGAAGAGAGAAGAGAGAAGAGAGAAGAGAGAAGAGAGAAGAGAGAAGAGAGAAGAGAGAAGAGAGAAGAGAGAAGAGAGAAGAGAGAAGAGAGAAGAGAGAAGAGAGAAGAGAGAAGAGAGAAGAGAGAAGAGAGAAGAGAGAAAGGGAAGGGAAGGGAAGGGAAGGGAAGGGAAGGGAAGGGAAGGGAAGGGAAGGGAAGGGAAGGGAAGGGAAGGGAAGGGAAGGGAAGGAAGGGAAGGGAAGGGAAGGGAAGGGAAGGGAAGGGAAGGGAAGGGAAGGGAAGGGAAGGGAAGGGAAGGGAAGGGAAGGGAAGGGAAGGGAAGGGAAGGGAAGGGAAGGGAAGGGAAGGGAAGGGAAGGGAGAGAAGGGAGAGAAGGGAGAGAAGGGAGAGAAGGGAGAGAAGGGAGAGAAGGGAGAGAAGGGAGAGAAGGGAGAGAAGGGAGAGAAGGGAGTGGAGAGAAGGGAGTGGAGAGAGAAGAGAGAGGAGAAAAGACAGAGAAGAGAGCGGAGAGAGAAGAAAGCGGAGAGAGAAGAGAGAGGAGAAAAGAGAGAGAAGAGAGAGGAGAAAAGACAAGAGAGAGAGAGAGAAGAGAGAGGAGAGAGAGGAGAGAGAGGAGAAAAGACAGAGAGGAGAGAGAAGAGAGAGAAGAGAGAGGAGAGAGAAGAGAGAGGAGAGAAGAGAAGAGAAGAGAAGAGAAGAGAAGAGAAGAGAAGAGAAGAGAAGAGAAGAGAAGAGAAGAGAAGAGAAGAGAAGAGAAGAGAAGAGAAGAGAAGAGAAGAGAAGAGAAGAGAAGAGAAGAGAAGAGAAGAGAAGAGAAGAGAAGAGAAGAGAAGAGAAGAGAAGAGAAGAGAAGAGAAGAGAAGAGAAGAGAAGAGAAGAGAAGAGAAGAGAAGAGAAGAGAGGAGAGGAGAGCGGGGAGAGAGGAGAGAGAAGAGAGCGGGGAGAGAGGGAGAGAGAGAAGAGAGCGGGGAGAGAAGAGAGAGGAGAGAAGAGAGAGGAGAGAAGAGAGAGGAGAGAAGAGAGAGGAGAGAAGAGAGAGAGAGAAGAGAGGAGAGAAGAGAGAGGAGAGAAGAGAGGAGAGAGGGAGAGGAGAGAGAGGAGAGGAGAGGAGAGGAGAGGAGAGGAGAGGAGAGGAGAGGAGAGGAGAGGAGAGGGAGAGGAGAGGAGGAGAGGAGAGGAGAGGAGAGGAGAGGAGAGGAGAGGAGAGGAGAGGAGAGGAGAGGAGAGGAGAGGAGAGGAGAGGAGAGGAGAGGAGAGGAGAGGAGAGGAGAGGAGAGGAGAGAGGAGAGGAGAGGAGAGGAGAGGAGAGGGAGAGGAGAGGAGAGGAGAGGAGAGGAGAGGAGAGGAGAGGAGAGGAGAGGAGAGGAGAGGAGAGGAGAGGAGAGGAGAGGAGAGGAGAGGAGAGGAGAGGAGAGGAGAGGAGAGGAGAGGAGACCTTCAATTCATCATGTCCAACCTATTATCCAACATATATATATATTCATAACACATCATGGGTATAAACATCTTGAGATTATTGGTTTAGCTTGAGATTATTTTGTTCACAGGCCTACACATAGATTGGAGACATCTCCAAACTGCAATCTTGCCTTTAAAATTGAGAAAAGAAGCTTGAGTCGAGTATCTCCACGTGTGAGCTCACTTTTACAATCACAAAGCATACTCTGGAATGTCCCTTGTTTTCAGAAATTATTTAGATATATAATATCCTGTCGAGGGTCAGGACTGGGCTGGCCACTAGACAAATGACAGATGCTCCCTATGAATCCCTCTCCCTTCCCAAAGGGAAAAAGAAAAGGATTAAGGGAGAGGGACTGATGGGCTGGAAAAGAAAACTGAAACCAAATTTGAAGGAGCCTATAAATCAAACTTAATGAGAGTGTTTATGTGCTAATGGTTTAGGCATACACTTAGATTTTTTAGGCACAAATTTACATTTCATGGTGAGTTAGAGCTGTAGTTTCTTGTGTTGCATTTCCAGAATGTCTGAACATTGGAAACATGTAAATCCATGCAGTTGTGAGCTCTAAATAAACAGATAAATGAATAAAGCCCAGGTTTAAGCAGCCAGAGTGACTGAGGAGAGCTCTGCTTTGATGCCAGCGTGTGGATTTCCAAGATTAGGTAGGAAAGCAGAAATGATTTCTTAGAAAGTCGGAAAGATTTCACTTAAATTGACATTTATTGTTTAGAAACCGATGTCACTTACCTTTCATGTTGCTTCCTAGTATGTATTGAAGAACACAATCAAAGACAGACATAAATATGCAAGGAATGATAGCAGAAGACACAGACTTGTGGGAAGACATCACAGGAAGCGAGCTTGCAACCAGGGCTCTCTACAGCACTGACAACTCTTTCACTGCCATTGTGCCTGCAGAAACCAACCAAGCACATCTCATTTTATGATAAATGGGAAAAGCATTAATGGAATGCCTAAGGGGATATTAGCATGCCCCACAACACTGTATTTAAGATGTAATTGAGAATTTTCAAGAATTTGAAGAAGAAAATGAAGAGTCCCATTTGCTTCCCTCTTTTTTAACCCATCCATTTCAAATTAACTCAAGCCAAGCAAAAGAACTGCAGAAAGATTCAGCTGCAGCACAGAAAGGTCCGGTACTGATTTGCACTGCCCAGAAGGAGTTTATGAACTTTTACAGACTACACCTTTTTCTTTTTTTTTTTTTTTTTTTTTTCAAGAAGAGGACCAAGAGGCCATTTTAAATTGGTGTGTGAGCAGAATATATTTGCAAACACATCTATAAATCCTAACAACTCACCAAGACTCAGAATACAGAATTAACCAGGTTGGAAAAGACCTTGGAGATCATCGAGTCCAACCTATCATCCAACACCATATATTCAATGAAACCATGGTACTAAGTGCCTCAACCAGTCTCTTCCTGAACACCTCCAGTGATGGTGACTCCACCACCTCCCTGGGCAGCACATTCCAATGACCAATCTCTCTTTCAATGAAGAATTTCTTCCTCACATCCAGCCTAAACCTCCCCTGGTGCAGCTTGAGACTGTGTCCTCTTGTTCTGGTGCTGGTTGCCTGGGAGAAGAGACCAACCCCCACCTGGCTACAACCTCCCTTCAGGTAGCTGTAGAGAGCAAGAAGGTCTCCCCTGAGCCTCCTCTTCTCCAGGCTAAGCAACCCCAGCTCCCTCAGCCTCTCCTCATAGGGCTCAATGGTGTGCATCCTAGACTCCTAAAGGAACTTGAAGGAACACTTGGCCCATCCTTTTCTTTCTTATTCCTTTTCCACAAGTGACAAACTGCAGGATGGATAGGTGCAATATAACTGCTTCATATGTACTTAAGAGAAGGGAATTCTTTCTTTTGTATGATGAGTTTCAGCAAAACAATACTTGGGAGTTGCTGGGAGAATATTAAATGGTCCAATGAGCCAGTCAGAACATGGCTGTATTTTATTTTAGTTCTTTCAAATCCTTAACACCATCAGCAAAAGAAAATGAAACACTAAAGGGCTTAAATGGAGAGAAATATTTCACCTAGATCAACATAATAATATATATAAAAGCACACCAGGAGATGTGGGTAAGGGAAAAAAAAAGATGGATTCAACTAATGCTGGATCCTTAATGGACACTTTCAGACTCTGTTATGTCTAAGAGTCTATATTATAGTCTTCAGGGTCTGCATTACAGCACCCAGCTCCAGGCTTTCCCTGCAATGCAAAATTAAAGATTCTTGCTTAATAATAACAGTAATAAAGAAGAAAAAAGGAGAAGCAAAGGAGAAGAAAGAAGAATAAAGGAGAATGAAGAAAGCAGCAGCAGCACAGCAAAATCCTCCAGCCACTGCCCTCTCACACAGATCTTCAAGGACAGGATACAGCAGGGAGAGACAGCAGACATCAAACCCTTTTCTCCTCTACAGCTTTGCGTCTTGCAGCTGTTGTCTTGCTGCTCCTTCCAAGGCTTCCAAACGCCTGCATTTCTGGTTGACCCAGACAGTCTCTTTTCCACGCTACATCTCTGCTCCCCATGGAGGCGTCAGTGGTGTCGATATCCGCCCAGGCTTTCCGCAGGCAGGGCAGGGTGCTGGGAGCAAAGCAGCGAGGTCGCACCCTTGCCGTGCAGCGACAGCAGAGGGCACACGAGGTGGCACCTCTGTCATGGCTCTGTCATTGGTCAGCAGGGCTATCCAAAAATCATCCCACTTGCAAGGGGCAGAGATTAAGCGAGTTCTGTGCCAAACACAGACGACATCTCTGCATGCCAGGTGGAAGAGGCAAGTTTGGGGTTTTGGCACTAAGTCCCAAATTAAGTATGTTAAATGGCATGTTTTCCACGCCAGACCTGAGAGGGGGGTTAGAGGGCATTTCAGGTTTTCTTATCAAAGTGTAACCTCCTGGAAATACGTGCTGCAAGCACCCTTGGTGTGCTTCAAATGGTCCTGCTAGTGAAAAGATGGAGTTGTTCACATGGCTTTGGATCCAGGGAAGCAAATACAAACCCTGACTTTTGTACTTTATAGGCAGAGAAAAGAGTTTTCAAATATGGTAGGCAGCTGCTGAAGGAGAATAGAATAGAATAGAATAGAATAGAATAGAATAGAATAGAATAGAATAGAATAGAATAGAATAGACCAGGTCAGAAAAGATCTTCGAGATTATCAAGTCCAACCTATCACCCAACACCGTCTAATCAATTAAACCATGGCACCAAGTGCCCCATCCAGTCTCTTCTTAAACACCTCCAGTGATGGTGACTCCACCACCTCCCTGGGCAGCACATTCCAATGGGCAATCTCTTTTCTGTGAAGAACTTCTTCCTAACATCCAGCCTAAACCTTCCCTGGCACAGCTGAGACTGTGTCCTCCTGTTCTGGTGTTCACTATTGGTAATGAAAAAGAGATTAGGAAGCCATTATTCACACTTGATAAATCAGAAATGGCATCAAAGAGAGCTAGTATTACAAACTATTAATGAAAGACATAATAATGACACAAATCACATAACAGATCACAAAGAAGTGCTTCAGTGTAATGAATCCTGATACTAAATAAGTGAACTGTGAGCTCTGGGGATACCATTTTCAAATCCATCCCAGCATGAGCAAGAGGAGCACTTCTAGAGAAACCTGTCTCTATTTCATTTCTCACTAATCACATCCACACCTTAACATCAGTTCTGCCTTTGATGACTCACAAGGTAGATAAAACTTAAATTACCTGCCCAGCCCCACTGTATGTGCTTACTCTCTTCTTGTGTCAAAGTAACAACTGAAATCTCATCCCCCACAGAGATTTTGGCCAACATTCTCAGCGTAATGTGGGTGAATAATCTCTGCACACATTAAAAAGACAGCTGGACAAGGTTTCATCAGCACAGATCAGGAACTCATTTAATTGTTTTAATTGTAGAGAACACACTGCTGCTGCAGAACATGGCAGGGCCCTGAACCAGGTCTAAAATCCAGGTATTCATACAGAGATTGGATTTTGGAGGTGCTAAATGTGGAGCCTTTGATTAAACAGACAAATGCCCTGTGCCACTTACACACAGTATTTGTATTCTGATCACACACATGAAACGTTGGGTGATGTGCAAGCCATGATTTCATTTCAGGCTTATCTGGATCCTAAACACTTCCTGACTTCTGGCAATGGCAAAGCCTACCAAACCTTGTGCCTTATAGCTAAAGAGCAGCCCACCAAAGCAAGCATTATAGCTAAATATGTATCTATTTATTGTGCCTTTTCAAAATTATTTGGCCTTTTGTTTTGGGAGTGAAGGCATTCACACGTAGAACGCTGAAAAGCAGTTAGATGGCTAAGGCTGGGCCCTGCAGAAGTCATCCAGCTGAGCAGGGAGCTGCCTAAGCCTGCCAGTAAGCTATTGCAATGCTACTGATAACAGCCTCTCTTAAGAGATCCTTTGAATCTAAAGGTTCTCAGCTGAAGTTCTGGCTCAGCAACAAGATTTTACAATCAAATGACAGTGGGAGGCTTGCTGACACAAGGTGAACTCCTGAATAACAAATTCTTTATTGCTCTCTGTTATGGCCTTACAGAAAAAGGAAGCAATAAAGGGGTGAAGCTGAAGAGTCATGCAGGATGCTTGGAAAACTACTTTGAGAAAAATCTACATTTGCCTAAATGTTGAAGCTGAAACAGAGTCATCAAACTAATAAATATTGACAGGTTTGATCAGAGAGCTAAATTTAACTTGCCCACAAATTACTACTGAAACAAACCCGTTTATGTTGCTACATATGCCTGCCACTGTGAATGCTCAGATCAAGTCCACAGAGCCACACTGCAGGCTGAAATTTCTGCTCTCTACATTTCAGTCATGCAAAGTTCTTGAGCGTCTCTGATAGGATTGGAACGCGGCGCTCACATTAGGCATGTTTAATTTACTGTGATGCTTTTAATGCATTGTTTTGACATCCCTTCACGGTAATTACAATACCTCCAGAATTGTAAACTGCAAGTAAATCAAATCTGCATCAGTTTGGAGGAGTGAAACACTCAGAAAGAATCAGAAATCAGGCAGCTGTGGGTAGAGCTGCACTACGGTGCGACCGTCGCCTTCATCCTCAGCAAGCCACCTTAAAGGAAGAACATAAAACCTGTCAGAGATACAGCACAGGCAACACTTAGACAAATGATGAGAGCCTGATTCTGCACCTTTGGATTTCTAGGAGAGTTGTTATGTTGGTTGGTTTATACAGAAGCTGTAAACAACCTGAAGAATATAGTAATGTGTGTGTGTATACATACATACATACATATATATACACAAACACACACACACACATATATATATATTTCGTGTCCATAGATGTATAATGTAGAAGTGTAATTAACTTTGTAAATAGATTTATGAAATACATTTATTAAATACACAATCATTTTACTTGTTGCTTGTATGGGTAAGAAGTAGATTCATAGCATCACAGAATGGTTTGTGTTGGAAAGGGACCTCCAAAGGTCGTCTCAGTGTTTGATGAAACCAGAAGAGAAACGAGGGAGACTAAAAAAGACTCCCTACTAACTGAGACTAAAAAGGCTATTACTAGTTCTTGTTGGAAAGAAAACAGCACCTACAGAGTGATGATGAACTGAGGTACCAGCCTGTTACAGCTGAAGAAATACTGTGAATTCCTGGATGCATCTGTGATTTCTACTTTCTCCAGAAACCAGCCACTTGCTGTAGAAGCAAAAAAAGAGACAAGAGCAATCTGAATATAACCAAAACACAAATAAGGCACGAGAAAGGGTTCTGGTTTCATTTCCAAACCCTGTGTGATTCAGGACCTCCAAATATATTCAGTATCAATAATAAAACTGAAGTGTGGCTGATTTGTCTTACTACCAACGTCCCTCAATCTTACAGAGAAGGTCCTTGATGTTTTTTGGCAGGAAATATAAAGGAAGATTTTTATTACAACTTAACTCATTTCTCCATCTAGAGCAGAGCAGGCAGCAAGACAAATGAAATAGGGAGCACAATAATATTGAATGCATGCTTGAAAGGCCATTTTACCCTTTCCAGTGCTCTGCAATACCCCCAGAGTACACCCCTGGTGGGCTTTGGTCTTCGGTACCCACCGAAGCCATGAACCCAGATGGACTTTGTCAGGAGATGTGATTTCTTTAGTAACAACCCAAGCCCTTAAACAACAGAAACTCTGCTACTCCTGATTACTGTATTTATATTATATAAACCAAGTGCTGAATCTGAATGCTTCCCCTATTAATTTTTCTCCAGCAGTTGTGAGTCAGAAGAGCATCTCCATTTAGGTCAACACTCATAGCTGCTTTAGCTTTAAGGATGTATTTAATATATTCTGCTATAAATCTCCTGTGTGAGAAATACCTTCCTGCACTACACAATTTTGCTTCACAGCATATTAGAATGTGAAGGTTTTAAGAAGGAAATTTTATTCCAGCTATACATTGTCTGTGCTGACATCTTTGGTGGGGTTTGCTCATGCTAATACTTAATGAAAACATTTGAATGCTAATTAGAATCACACTGCTAGGAGCTGAAAATCTTTTGGTATTCTTTGCACGTCCTAGGGACAAAATACTCTAACAAATTCCTATGGTTTTCAAATATTTGGACAAAGTATTAATTAGGTTAAAACCCATTAAAAATATTTTTATTTGTAAACAGGCTAAAAATGTAGTGCAAAAAATACTTGCAAATTGGACCAATTTAAGCATAAGGTTTGGGTTGGAAGGGACCTTTAAAGGTCATCTAGTCCGGGCCCCTGCAGGAAGCAGGGACATCTGCAACTAGATCTGGTTGCTTAGAGCCCCATGCAAAGATGATCAAAGGGCTGGAATACCTCTAAGGATAGGCTGAGGGAGCTGAGGCTGTTCAGCCTGGAGAAGAGAAGACTCCAGGGGAACCTTATTGCTGCCTTCCAATACCTGAAGAGATCCTACAGGAAGGCTGGAGAGGGACTTTTCATTAGGGTGTCTAGCAATAGGACAAGGGGATAAAGATAAAACCTAAAGTGTTCCTCCCTTTTCCTGGCTATTTCCAAACAATTAGCTAGGATCACTTGGCCATAAAAGTGCCTTCCCCTTTCATCCTCAATTCACAAGAGTTATTTGTTGATATTGTGAAGTACTTCTGGAACATCTTTAATGAAATCTTGAGCAAGCTTTAATACATCATAGACTCTACTTGGAATAGACGACCTTTCATGAGATCTCTGTCATTCAGAGCCAAGATTATCAGCAATAAAAATGTAGAGTCTCTCAAATTTATATGGCCCTTTCCAAAGGAACACAGAGGAGTGTTTGCTCTCTTTTGAAATGTTGAAAAGCTAAGGCTTTATCCTTTATTAACAAAACTCCACCAGGCCTCACTGAGGTCTCCAGGTATGGAGAAATCTGGACACAGCCAGGAAAGAATAACAAACAGATGAAACATTTCAAAGAGGTGTTATGTTTGAGGATGCTTGCGAGGCTTACAGCTGAGGTGACAAAAGACACTTGGAGATAATTTCAGAGTGAAATGTAAGGGAAGGCAGCCTTGGATGTAAGATGAATCAACACACAGCAGCTGTGCTGGGAAGACGGTATTAGCAGCTATGTGATGTCGATCAGGACACAGGCAGGAAAGATAATCATGTTGTTGATAGTTTGGGACTCAGGAAATAGAAGTTCAGCCTGTATTTCCCCTGCAGACTTCTGTGCAATTCTCTGAGTGTTAAAAGTCTGCCAGCACTGAGTTCCCTTCCCACATCAGTTCCGTGTTGAATTGTGTGCCTGTACAGCAGCAGACACGAAGAAGATGGAAGCCAGCAGGAGGATTTTATTTATCAGAGGTATTTCAGGAGGTTTGATAGTTTTTCTTTTCCAGTTTTCCACAGCATAACATCTGCAACGTGACTGGACAGTTAGTAAAAAACCTTCTGCTATGTGCAGACTTTTGCCTGGTTTATTCTGGATATGACAAACCTTTGCAGTGGTTCATGCACTTAGATAAATCAGGTTTTATTAAACCCAAACCTATTTGTTTCAGATAGATTAAGCAAAACTCACCTGACTAGAATATCTCAGTGCAGTCAAACCTTTTTAACTCAAGTTCTACATTGCAAAAGCCCTTTATAGATTTGTGTGTCTCTAGGGGGGTTTAGCACCACTAAATGTAAGCTCAGAATATTATATGCCCTAATCTCTCAACTTATTTTTTTGTTGCAAAATTCAGGTTTTAAAGCTTAAATGTAATATACTGTACACAGAAACAGTTTCCATCATTATGTGTGAGACTGTAGAATCATATCATCATAGAACGGTCTGGGTTGGAAGGGACCTACAAATGTCATCCAGTCCAACCTCCTCTGCAGGAAGCAGGGGCACCCTCAACTAGATCAGGTTGCTCAGAGCCCTGTTGAGCTTCACCTTGAATAGGTGAATAGGACCTGTAGCCATCTCCTAACTTAACATCAGGGCAAGACCTGGTGCACACTAATGTTCTCCTCATGGTTTAGCTTCCAGAAGAATAAAATCCATGTATGTGTCAGAGGGAGTTAGTGTGCTTTGACCAGAGTCCTAAACCTGCCCTAACTATTTCTTAGATAGGGTTCAAATCACAGAAAGTTTAGCCTGCAGTTTGAAAACTCAATCCTATGTTATTCAAGGCATCTAATAGAAGCTTGGGCTGAGCAGTGTTTGAAGGATAAAAGTCTCTGAGGTTTACACCAAGTAGATCTCTATTAGAAACTAGGAAAATCAAGGTAAAGTCAAGGGAAGTGTGATAGAGGCAGAAGAGGTGTGAGCAAGAGCAGTCGAGCTGACCTCATTTGTATACACATTTGTATTAGCAAGCTGTAGCAGTAGCATGACTTCAGAAACCTTTCCAAATGTCAGGCAGATCCTTAAGCAGAAGATTTTTGCAAGGCTATGGAATGCATGCAGCATACTCACCAAATCCTTTCCCATCGTGACCAATTTCAATTGAACGCAGGCTGCCTAATTTCTTTGTCTTAACCTTGAATGCATCAACCTTTAATATTAAAACAAAAGTGTTAAAAATGATACATTGATGCCTGGAAACTTACAGATTTAGGTCAATTCTGAGACTAATTAAAATGTAGTATCACAGTATCATTCAGGGTTGGAAGGGACCACAAGGATCATCTAGTTCCAACCCTCCCTGCCATGGGCAGGGACACCCTACACTAGATCAGGCCGGCCAGAGCCTCATCCAGCCTGGTCTTAAACACCTCCAGGGATGGGGCCTCAACCACCTCCCTGGACAACCCATTCCAGGGCTTGACCACTCTCATGGTGAAGAACTTCCTCCTCACATTTAGCCTGAATCTCCCCACCTCCAGCTTCATTCCATTCCCCCTAGTCCTATCACTACCTGATAGCCTGAGAAGGCTATATTAGTAATACTAATTCAAAATAGATGGCTGGCTCCTGATGTCATTTCTTTTCTTTATTGAAGATCTGTGGTGTAAGGTCACAGATTAGATACCAAAGACTAGCTTTTCATTCTCTGGTAGGATAATCCCTTCTTCTTTCCTGATTTTCAACAACCAGGAAAATATGTTTGCCCTCTCATGAATTCTCAGCTGATGCTTTCAGTGTGTGTGTGTGTAACACATTCAAGAACATAAAAGCTAAAGGCTTTAAGCACATCTACCATTCTCTAGTATATATTATGATAGAAAACATCATTCTGTTTCATTTACAGAGGTATTTTTTCATTGCATCCCTTTCCCATAAGATGTTTGGCATCTTTGTCTACTCCTTGACTTAGCTGGAGAGCTAGCAGGATTTCTATGCATCTACTCTTTTTATTTATTAAATAGCAATGAGATCCTCCTGTGCAGCACTAGGCAAAGGGAAGCCCTGCTCAAGACACTTTTTCACTTGCTTCTTATGCCCATAAATTTATTGACCTCCTCAATATGGAAGACAATACAAAGGCAAAGACATCTGAGAAGATATTCACTGGCCCTGTGGCTGAAGAAACTTGGACCAACTGCAAGGAAAAAGATGTTTACTACTGCTGAAGATAATGAGGTAGATCTCAGAAGGAAGACACTCTGACTGGAGTTTTAATTATTCAGTCATTAGCTTTCCACAAAAGAAATCCACAGGAGAAAGATATGGAAAATATATTTGTTTCTTGCTACATAAGGGTAACTGTCATCATACACCAGTGCACAGGTGGTGAGCAAATGGAGCAGTTCCTTTGCCAGAGTAATATGTTTATTAAAACAGCAGCAGTTTCTGTGCAGGTATGAGGACGTCATGCAGAGACTGAGCAGTCTGATGCAAATACCCTGTCTCTTAACTAGGGGTCTCTGAATAGGCTAAAGCATGATCAGGTTGATGTGAGTGGTTCCATTTTATTTGGTTATGGGCTCATACATCCAGTGAGGCTCACAGCGAAGTAAAATGATGGACTGTAAGAGCCTGATGTATTCTCAAGCACCCAAAATCTGTGCTACAGCAAGGGTTCTCACAGGTGTATGCACATGCACAGGCAATGCAGGTTCTGTGTTTCAGAGCAAGGAAATGTGATGAGTGGATGCAATGTGTAGATGTTTGAGACTGGGAGCTGGAAGAGTTTTACTCTTTACTCTCTCTAGGGTAAAATGTCCCTTGGTTACTCTGGTGAAAAGATGAAAACAGAGATAACTGAGACCATATCTTACCTAGTGATGGGGAAAAACCAGGATAAATGCCTTGACTTCCATAAAGGTCTTGCATAAATTCAAAGTTTGCTTTCCCAGGCCAGAAATGGCCACATCCTATAGAATCTGTGTACTCACCTTTCCTCTTTCAAAGGGGTCTTGATGCTCCAGTGACTGAGAGAGCTGAAATACCTCCGATTTGTCCTCTTTCCCAAACAAAACAATATGCACATTGGCATCAGTCCCTGCTCCCCTTTTGTCACCTGTGTATACTTTAATCATATACTCTGTCAGATTTCCTGCTTGGCCACCTTCTCCACGTAAGCTGTTGTCCAGAACATTCTTTTCCTTGTCCTCTCTAATAACGAAAGATAGTGGGATTTCTTTCTCTATTTCTGGCTTATTTGCCTCCACAGAAAATGCTCTGAAAAACAAAAACCCACATATGTTTGTTTGTGGTGAGCCAATCGTAGTAAATCACAACAAACCTATGAATTTATGTGGGACAGCTAAAGAGGGGCTTATTTTTACAACATCCATTGACTGAACTACTCTGTGACAGTCATTTGAATTTAGTGCCCACTCAGTGTTTTCAACTGTTGTGCTAGAACTAAAAGATTACTACTTTTACATAATTTACTTACTCATTCACTTCAAATACATAGATAGGGTGTTCCTTCACAGCTTCTTTCAAATGCAGTCTTTTAATGTCCAGCTGGCAGTCTACAAAGAAGGAAATGAAGCACAGTGAAAAAACTTTGTACTACATGTCAAGGTGTTAGGTAGAGAATGTTGCAGATGTAATGGTGTCATTTCTTCTATATTCACATATCAGTAATTCATTTATGAATGCCACCAACTGACTCAAAAATCTTGGGGTCACCACAACATGCCTTATTGTGTTTCTGTTGGAAACCTCAACTCAGAAATTTATGAATGAGCATCTCCTATCACAGAATCACCAAGGCTGGAAAGGACCCCAAAGATCATCAAGTCCAACCTGTCACAACAGACTTCATGACTAAACCATGGCTCCAAGTGCCACCTCCAATCCACTCTCGAACACCTCCAGGGATGGTGACTCCACCACCTCCCTGGGCAGCACATTCCAATGGCTAATGACTCTCTCAGTGAAGAACTTTCTCCTCACCTCCAGCCTAAACTTCCCCTGATGCAGCTTGAGACTGTGTCCTCTTGTTCTGGTGCTGGTTGCCTGGGAGAAGAGACCAACCCCCTCCTGGCTACAACCTCCCTTCAGGTAGTTGTAGACAGCAATAAGGTCTTCCCTGAGCCTCCTCTTCTCCAGGCTAAACAACCCCAGCTCCCTCAGCCTTTCCTCATAGGGCTGTGCTCGAGGCACAAGAGAGGTTCAAGAGTCTCAATGTCCTTCCTAAACTGAGGGGCCCAGAACTGGACACAGGACTCAAGGTGTGGCCTAACCAGTGCTGAGTCCAGGGGCACAATGACTTCCCTGCTCCTGCTGGCCACACTCTTCTTGATGCCTGCCAGGATGCCATTTGTCTTAGTGAAGCAAAGGAATGTTGTTCTCTGTCCTTTGACAGGCTTGCAGAAAGGAATCAGCGTTACTCAGGCAAGCACAATTGAGGAGGAAGAACAGAAATACTTATGTGGTGCTTCCTCCTCAGGGACTGGTTGGCAAGGGGGTAGGAGCTCCATTCTCACGTAGCACAACGTGGAAACAGGTGGGGAAAAGGGCAAGAATAACAGAAGCACAGAGGGAAAAAGAAACAATACTAGTTTGTGTGATTGATTCTCCTAGATCCCCTATTAGCAGATCATTCATGAATCACAGAACATAATCATTCATCTTAATTTTCTTTCCTGTGTGGAAAGGAATCATTTACTTTCTGAAGCAATAATGATACAGCCTTTGGAATGAAGGATTTCAATGTGTCTGGATTTTGCTTTATAAAAATAAAAGCTTTTAGCAAAAAGATAGCCAAAGGAAGCTAATCAGGATTTAACTCTGGCAGTGATTTCATTGCCTTTAGCAGGAGGCTACCTGTGTGATTCACATCACTGACTTTAGAGAGCAGCAAAAGTACTTTACCTGTTTTACTGCTGATCAAAAGAACAACTTTGTCCAGTTCTCCCAATTCAACAGCTTCCACCATAACTAGAAACGACTGAAATGGAATTATTCAGGGTTATAAACTATATAACTGAAGTGGATAGGAAGATATGAAAATAATACATAGGAAAAATGGATTAAAAGGAAAAAGGGATAAAATTCAAAGCACTTCAAGACAGAGTACCTCATTGTCCTCTCCCCTGCTGGACATTCTGCAAGGACCAGAGAAGGGATCTGTCCCCTGTGTCACCATGAGCACCGTAGATACACGCAGTCATGTGCACTAAATTTCTCTCACTCAAAATATTTCTAGAGAACACTGTTAGGTGATATGTAACCACTGCAACACCAAGCAGAGAGAGATCTGGTTAAGACCTTGCATGGCTGATTGACAAAACACAGCAATATGCAATCAGGTGAAATGAAGAATTCAGACCCTTGAAAATTGCAGGGGGTTTTGTTCATTGTTTTTCTTGATATTCTCCTGCAACTCTAGACACTGGTGATGCTGACAGCTTCATGTTACACTAGAGGAAAGCATGCCCAAGGTTTTGTCTTAAGAACCACAGCAGTGCCAAATTCACCTTCTGTACAGCCCTGTATGTGTGAGAGAGAGCAAGTACCATTCCATCCCTGGGGATCCCTGAGATGTAAGCATCTCAGAGGATGCTGCAGTGGAAAGAAACTATTTATGTATCTACTCAGCTGGAGGCTTCTCCCTGTTAATACACCCAAAGGCACATGTGTGCACAGCCAGTTCTCAAGGGTCTGCACTGTATTTTATCATCTGGGGTTTGCTGGTTTCAATTAGCCATTAGCATATGCTTCATCACAATCCAAAGAACAAACCAGGAAAGGAGAACTAAGAGATGAAATACTGAGGGACTCTGTGAACTGAAATTTAGCAGCACACAGCTTCTGGTTAAGGTGATTGTGGGCAGCTGCTTTCCATTCCAATTAACACAATCCTGGTTTTGCTTTTAGCTGAGAAAAAAGAAAACCAAGCAGAAAATAAATTAGATTTAGAAAGCTGACAGAAAAGCTGCTCTGTTTTGCACAATAAATTGTGAGTAAGTTTGTTTGCAAAGGATCACTTTGAACTTCGTGTGTGCCACCTGCTGTGGAGCTCCTTAAAGTTCTCTTGGATGTAAAGTGGCAAAGATTTGGGGGAATATATCTTTTTTTTCCACTGTCCTAGTTTTGTTGTTTGGTTTTTTTTCTTCACTGTGGTTACAAATCCTTCTGTGAAGACTTCTAAAGCATGTGGGGAAATAAATGCACGCAGCAGAGATGAGCTATTTAGTTAGTTTGTTCTATCTCAACTCATAGGTAATAGAATACCTATTCCTTTTCTGTTTATTTGGGGTGTTTTGGGGTTTTTTGTTTGTTTGTTTGTTTGTTTTAATCTCAAAGCATTTTACAAAGAAGGCAAATATTAGCTAAGGGGTCAGTGACAGAGCCAGAGTCAGAACCAAGGTCAAGAGGGTTCCAGTCTCACTGCCTATTTATCACTCACACTGCACCTTCCTCTCACCATTTCATAGAATTTCTCTGTGCTTGTGCAGGGGCTCTAAATTCTTCTGCATGTGACTGCAATCAGCCCGTTGCAAGGGCACATTGATGTGCTTTGTGTTAATCTGAAGCTCCTTTTTGTTTAAATCTTGTGTACAGGAGATGAAAGCCATTAAAGCCTGCTCTGGACCTATACTGTGTGAGTTTTCAAGTGAAAATATCAGCTCTAAGCAATATCAAATCAAAAGCATAAGTATAAAATACAATGTTTAAGTTGCAGCCAAAATCAGCAAGCCCACCCTTCATCCCTGTTAATCCCACTGGGATCACTTGCATGCTTACTTTTAAACATGTGAACCATGGAATGGTTTGGGTTGGAAGTGACCTTTAAAGGTCATCTAGCACAAAACCCCTGCAGTGAGGAAGGCCAGCTTCAAGTACATTGCTCAGAGCCCCAAACACTCTGACCTGAAATGGTTCCAGGGATGGGGCATCTACCACTTCTCTGGGCAACCTGGGCCAGTGTCTCACCACATTTATGGTAAAAATTCATCTTTTTATGGAGTCTAAATCTCCTTCTTTTAGTTTAAAAACATCATTCACTGTCCTGTCACAACAGGCCCTGCTAAAAAGTCTGTCCCCATCTTTCTTAGAGGCTCCCTTAAGTACAGGAAGACTGCAGTTAGGTCTCGCTGACACCACCTCTTCTCCAGGCTGAACAACCCCATAATGCAAACACCTCACTGGAACTGGGGCATAAATTCAAATCCACACCTACTTCAGCTCACTTTGGGTGACCTGACTTACTTTCACCCAGGTAACTCTTCTGTTTCCTGCATAAAACCCAGGCACAAATGATTTGAACATGAAGTGTCATGAGCTGGTCTGTTCATGACGCTGAGAATTGTTCTCTCATACTGTGGCATTCAGTGAGCACCACCTGATAAGGACATGGAAGATGTGGTGGATTTTAGGTGAAAGGATGTCTTTCCTTTTGCCTAACACAGGTGACACATGTAAGGGAATTGCTGAGCTAATTTTAACAGGCATAAATATTTGGGATGTCTAAAGGTAATAAAGCTGATGCCTGGAAGCAGCGTTGAGCTGTTATTTACTGACAACCTTTGGAATGTGCAAACAACAGAAAAATAGCTCAATAGTAAGGGAGCTGTAAAAAATCATGTTGTTAATGTCAGTAATATGGGCAGATGAGGAAGGTAGAAATATTATAATGTTGCAAGAAAGGGATGTGTCTTACAAACTGCTCTTTGTAGCCCATAATAATCGTTCTGTGCAATCAAATGAATATTGCATTTCCCCACTTTATGGTACAGGAATTAAGCTAGGGGAGAGCATTTTCCTTCATGCCTTTTAAAGTTTTATCTAGATTTTATGAATCATTAAGTAAAGACAATAAAGTTTGCCGGTTTGATAAAGGTTTCTATTGTAATATTAGGACCTGTTAACCTCCTAGACCACTCTACTGCTTTAAAGTAGATTTATACCTACCAGAAAGTGCTTCTTTTAATGGCCACTCAACAGGGAATTCAACCCATCTGTCTCCATTAAGAGAAAGAGGAAGAGTTTTATTTATGGTGAGACTAAAGGTATCCAGAGTTGATGTGTTCTGCATTTTCAAGTGACAAAGAGACAACTGGGATATGCTGTTGTCCAAACTCTGGAGACCAAGCCTCACTTTATAAAGCATTCCCAAATCAGATGGTAAATGTATCTAGGAAGGAACAAAACAAGGAGTTAGCATCCAAACAGAGATACAGAGATACATGCAGAGCACACAGGAAGAGAAGTATTCTTTAAAGGGGTCAGCACCATTTGCATCAGTCTTGGTGCTGGAAGCCCCACTGAGATCAAAGGCAGCAGAGGCAGGTTGACTGTGAGCACTTACAGAAATATTAGATTTATACTCTGAGGGCATTCATTGTAATTAATCTATCAAAATCAAATTACATACTGCACTGATTTCTAAATGCAAACACTTAATATTAATGCCATTTAAATGGATATGCATTATTAACTATGACTACTTGTTGACAAAGAACAACAAAAAGAAAATGCTTAATCATCAGGAACTTGAGAGAGAGCCAAAAAATTAAAAAGGAAATCTGGTGTGCAACTGAAAATTTCATTTCTGCTTTCTCCTGTGGGGGTTGGTCTCTTCTCCCAGGCAACCAGCACCAGAACAAGAGGACACAGTCCCAAGCTGCACCAGGGGAAGTTTAGACTCGAGGTGAGGAGAAAGTTCTTCACAGAAAGGATTATTGACCATTGGCATGTGCTGCCCAGGGAGGTGGTGGAGTCACCATCCCTGGAGGTGTTCAAAACAGGATTGGATGTGGCACTTGAAGCCATGGTTTAGTGAGTCATGAGGTGTTGGGTGACATGTTGGACTTGAGGATCTCTGAGGTCTTTTCCAACCTTATTGGTTCTATGATAATATCTGCAATATTTACAGCACTAGGTGGTTATTCCCCTCGGAAAGGCAACTCAAAGAGAAGTTAAATACAGACAAATCTGTATGTTATTTTACATCACGTGTTATTTGGTTCTTAGCCTGATGTTCCACTTGGTTTTCCATGGAAACCGGATTTGACTTGCCGTTGCTTCCATAAAAAACCATAACCAACTTGGATACATTTTCTGACAACTCTTCAAAGTCTGGTTTTGTTTCTTCTTGATGTTTTGTGAAATAAATCCTCCATCTGCCTTCTGAACAAGTACAACAAAGAAAATAAAAAGAAAAGGGAAAAAAGAAAAAGGAAGATGAAAGGTGTTCCTGTTTTCACGTGTCAGCCAAGGCACCTGGGATCCCAAGTAACAAGTGATAGGACAAGAGGAAATGGCCTCAAGATGCACAGGGGGTGGTTGGATATTAGGAAACATTTCTTCACTGAAAGGTTTGTAAAGCCCTGGAACAGACTGCTCAGGGAGGTGGTAGAGTCCCCATCCCTGGAGGGATTTAAAAGATGTTTAGATCCTGGGCTGCATCAGGAGAAGTGTGACCAGCAGGTCAAGGGAGGTGCTTCTTCCCCTCTACTCAGCCCTGGTGAGACCCAACCTGGAGTACTGCCTCCAGTTCTGGAGCCCCTATTACAGGAGGGATGTGGACGTGCTGGAGCGTGTCCAGAGAAGGGCCACGAGGATGATCAGAGGGCTGGAGCACCTCTCCTATGAGGACAGACTGAAGGAGTTGGGGCTGTTCAGTCTGGAGAAGAGAAGGCTCTGAGGTGACCTCATTGTGGCCTTCCAGTATCTGAAGGGGCCTACAGAAAGGCTGGGGAGGGACTTCTCAGGCTATCAGGTAGTGATAGGACTAGGGGGAACAGAATGAAGCTGGAAATAGGGAGATTCAGGCTAGATGTGAGGAAGAAGTTCTTCCCCATGAGAGTGGTGAAGCCATGGAATGGGTTGTCCAGGGAGGTGGTTGAGGCCCCGTCCCTGGAGCTGTTTAAGCCCAGGCTGGATGAGGCTCTGTCCAGCCTGATGCAGTGTGGGGTGTCCCTGCCCATGGCAGGGGGGTTGGAACTAGATGATCCTTGTGGTCCCTTCCAACCCTGACTGATTCTATGATTCTATTTCTATGATTCTAGATGTGGTACTGAGGGATGTGGTTTATTGGTGGGCTTGGCAGTGCTGAGCTAACGGTTGAAATCAGTGATCTTAAAGGTCTCTTCCAACCAAAACAATTCTGTGACAAAATTCCTACCATGTGCCTTAGTCTGCATGGGAAGCATTAATGTATAAGCACTTCATCTGGGTGCTGATGAGCTCTTTAAGTATATTGCCATTTCTTACCATTAGATAGGGGAAAATATTGTCAGTCCTAGTAAGTGTAATGGTGCATTGTGATGAAAATATTCTCCCACTATTATTTCAGAACTGATGAATGAAACAGCCACTGTAATGGCAGAGACTGTACCTGAATTCATTTGCTCCTCTCCTAAAGGCCAGGCAGAAGTGCTTCTCCTCTCCTGAATTTCTGATTAAAAATAGATTGAAACAGACCAAATTAATATTTTTGTAGGACAATGTCTAAATGATAATAAATGCCTCCATTCATCCTTAGTAAGACTACTGACTATCAGAGCATTGAGATTAAAGCTTTAACTGGGAAATACACAACATAATTTCATCCTTAAACATCATCTCCTGTATATCATCCTATTTAATGAACTGATTCTAGAGCTAGCACTTTACTCTGAAGTGGCTGTAACATGAAGATTGAAGTATTTTTAATTTTAAAGCATTTCTCTCTTATTTATACAATTTACACTCTGCATGAATTAGAACTAATCTGATGTTTTTAATGCCCATTTTATGGGCTAATGTTCTTCTCACTGACATCAGCTTGCATTGATTTCAATGGGATTCGGTATAGACCAAACCTGCTCGAAAACATTAGCTAGAGACTTCAATCAAAGGTAGAAAGACTTCTTTTGAGACCACAACCAAGTTTGGATTTGTCAACAATTGGGTAAAAACCCTCACAGGAACAATTTCTCCTTCCACCAAATCAATTTATTTTCAATACATTTGACTAAAACCACATTATATAACCTCAGATACACTAAATATTCCAACATTTGATTCAGAAAGGTCCCAACACACAGTCTAAAAGGAAGTTGAAATTATTTGCTTTGCTCCCTCCTTTTCTTTCTGGGTTCCAAATGATCAGAAGTTAGAGATGGTAAAGCAGAGGGCTTTGATGGCATGGGAATGCTGCTCAGCCTCGATAGACTACTGCTAGACAAGCATCACCATGCCAATGCCACTATGGTGAGCAGAGATGCCCTGGGAATGAGGAGAAAAAGAGCTAGAATATTTTCTGTAACCTAAGGACTCACCTACACTGTCTGTTTACTGCTTGTAGGAGTAAGATCATAAGAAATGCTGATTACCCACGTGGTGCTGGTCAAAAGCACGTCCACTTTCTGGTAGAAGCCATCCAAATGGTGTGGCATAAAATAATCTTCTTGAACATAATGCAGGCATTTTGACCACTGCTTAAAGACAGCTTGCCCCACTATTCACCTCATCTTCGCTCTGCCTAGCAAGTAGCTGGCACAGGTATTCAAAGCTCAAAAAAAATGGTTTGCCAGTGACAATATAGAAGCAAGACTTGGGGAAGCAGCAATTTGTCAAGAGAAGAGGCCAAATTTGTTGCTATTTATGCCACTGTAAATCTGGAGTAACAAAGCAGGAATTATCCTCTGGCAAACAGTGGTTATTAAATGGTACTAAAACCCAACAGTCTTCAGACACACCAATTCCCTACATAATGATAATGTTCCACTGGAATATGCTGAACCATAACTTGCTTAGAGGAGGAAGTCACAGAGCTGCCTCCTGCAGTTTGGAATGAATTTCTCAGCAAATGAGTTGGGAGATAGCACTGACCTGTGGCATTCAGAGTTATTGAGGCAGATCTTTTGCCATCACGTCTGTCTTTTAGCCATATTTGAGCCATAAACAATGTTTCTGTCCTGGCAACTGCTGACTCCTTCACAACAATCTTCTCCAGAAACCAGTCGGAGCCTTTCCCTTTTTCAACCACCATCCCTTGCAGAGTGCCAACATCTACTGCTTCCACTTGAAAAACATCCACCTGAGGAATTCAGAATCAAAAAAGACATGTGGAAACAAAACCAGAGAATTAATTTAAGGGTGCATTTAAAAACATTAAAGTAAGAGGAAAATCAGTTTGTTGGCTTCTGTGATTTTTTTTTTCTTCATTAATTCAATAACTAGCAACAAAACCAGAGAGGACAAACTTAAAGATGCTAACCTCCTGCATGAAGCAGTATTCTCTTCAGGTCACTGCTAAACCACCTGCTTCCCACTGCAGATTGGGTCAGGTGCTTTACTGAGATCTCCTGAGAGGTTTTCCTTCCCAGATTTCACTCTTAGTGACTTTCAGGGGCACCACTGTAAACATCTGTGCCAGGGGGTGTTTAGGCTGGAGGTGGGGAGAAAATTCTTCTCAGAGAGAGCTGTTAGTCATTGGAAGGTTCTGCCCAGGAAGGTGGTGGAGTCACTGTCCCTGGAGGTGTTCAAGAGGGCATTGGACGTGGCACTTGGTGCCATGGTTTAGTAGTCATGAGGTTCTGGGTGACAGGTTGGACTTGATGATCTTTGAGGTCTTTCCCAACCTCACTGATTCTACAATTCTATGATCTCTTACTCTCAGACAACAGACACCCAGGGCCCTGGTTTGAGGGCTGGAATGCAGGGAATGAGAAGGGCAGAAGCGAACATCACAGAATGGTAATTTTTCTCTTAGGAAAGAATGACAAAACTTGGTCCCAGATCTGAATTAACTCCTAGGATTAGTTTTTGTAGGTGCATCTTAATTTAAGGGAAAATATTAGGTGAAATTATGTTTAAATAAGTTGTACAATTTTCTACCAGCTAGAAAGTCCACAAAATGCTAAAAATGTTTAGAACATTGAAGCAAGATCCCTAAAGAAAAGGGTGAGGTGTCAGACATTAAACATTTTCACAGTATGTGGTTTTGGCTTTTTATGGATCTTACACCTACTTCCTCAGCTGGAAAACAGAGATTAATTCCTTGGCATGGAGGCCTTCCACCTGTTTTGCTTTATGGATTTGTGAGTTACCATCTCAGTTCTATTAGGGTGGAAAACTGGTAAAATCTAGTGTTATTTGTGATGGGATTTCCAGCACCATTTAAAGATATAAAGATGGTTTTGAGGGGGCTGGATTGTGATAACAATCAAAGCCACTGGAGTCCTGAAATACCTTCTCAACCTACTACAGCCTGAAGTTGCTCAGCCAGAGAAGGTGGCAGCCATCCTTATTCAAAGAATTTTGGAGAGATGAAACAAAGAGAAGCAGTTCTCTTGCTGCACTGGCCACAGTTATGTGTCTTCTCTGGATAGGCTTTCCAGGCGAAGAATTGAAAAGGCTTTGTGTCACCAAGACCAGCCTGACCTGCTTGCCACTAAGTAAGACCCACCTTAAGTTACAATAGTAAGATCAAATCTGCTGACAGTATACAGAATACAGAATTAACCAGGTTGGAAAAGACCTTCGAGATCATCAAGTCCAACCTATCATCCAACACCATCTAACCAACTAAACCATGGCACCAAGTGCCTCATCCAGTCTCTTCTTAAACACTTCCAGTGATGGTGGCTCCACTACCTCCCTGGGCAGCACATTCCAGTGGCCAATCACTCTTTCTGGGAAGATCTTCTTCCTGACATCCAGCCTAAACCTCCCTTGGTGCATCTTGAGACTGTGTCCTCTTGTTCTGGTGCTGGTTGCCTGGGAGAAGAGACCAACCCCCACCTGGCTATAACCTCCCTTCAGGGAGTTGTAGAGAGCAATAAGGTCTCCTCTGAGCCTCCTCTTTTCCAGGCTAAACAATCCCAGCTCCCTCAGCCTCTCCTCACAGGGCTGTGCTCCAAACCCCTCCCCAGCTTTGTTGTCCTTCTCTGGACACATTTGAGCAACTCAACATCTTTCTTAAACTGAGGGGCCCAGAAGCAATAATTTCACTTTCTTTTTTTATTTGACATTTCTCTCTCTCTCTCTCTTTTGGTATCAATTTATGCAGAGCTGAATGCCTGTGTTGGTGAACTGCAGCTTTAAGAGTTTCTTGAAATTAATCACCAGCCTGTCACTGAATTCTTCCATGACTTCTAGACTTAAAGATGGTGTTATTCAAAGCCTGCTGTAGTGTTTCATCTGACCATCTCATCTGCACCGTCATCCTTGAGTTCTTCTGTGAAAGGGGGAAATGAGAAGAGCAAGCTGACAATGATTTTAAGGAAGAAGCGTTAAAGAGGCACTTGAATGCCTCCTTATGATGAGTCAAGGTTATCAGCTGCTTAGGGAATATAGGCTGGCAAAAGCACAAGATGAAAATGAAGGTTCTCAGGATAGCATCCTGTGGGAGCAGAGCAAATACATTGGAAGGGCTGAAATTCTGGAGTGCAGGAGTGCACAGAAAGAGGCTCCTCTTCATATTTTCCATGGTTAAGTCAAAGAAGGTAATGGCTCAGTGCCACCACTGCAATTATATTTTGTTACTTTTTTGGGGGCTAATTTGATTATTGAATATCTTCAATCTAAACTCTTAATTTACCTTAGTTCTGATATGAATTCAACCACAACTTTACCTTTAATTGAACTGGTAAAGTTATAGCATCATTCTTGAATGAAATGAAATGGCTTGTTTCATTTATTAGCTAAAACACAGTAAAAATACAAAGGGCTGGGAGAAGGGTAAGAACCACAGAGAAACTCAAGTGAGAAGCATGCAGACCCCTGTCTCTGTTAGTAAATAAATAGTTTAAGTTCCCAACATGTGAACATTTATTTTTAAAGTCACTTCCTGGCCTTGCAAATGATTTTGCTGGTATTAGTGCATGATTTATTTTCTAGCAGACGTATGAGGAAGCTTTTGTCAGATTAGAATACTTGTCAGAACAGATTTCTAAGAGAAAAAGAGTTTGCCAGAGGATGACTAATTTAGTGACACTACCCTCAGTGTCTCCAAAAAATCTGTTGTCAGTGATCCACTTTGGAAAGGAGAGAGAGTTAGAAAGAAAGGGGGGAAAAAGCAGGCAGTATTTTGCAGACTCCTAGACTTGTGCTGTCTCCAGAAGAAGGATAGTTGGGTCTGACAGTTGGGGATGACTTGCACTGAGCTTGACGATTAATCATAGGTTAGTCAGGGTTGGAAGGGACCACAAGGATCATCTAGTTCCAACCCCCCTGCCTTGGGCAGCGACACCTCACACTACATCAGGCTGGCCAGAGCCTCATCCAGCCTGGGCTTAAATACCTCCAGGGATGGGGCCTCAACCACCTCCCTTCACAACCCATTCCAGGGCTTCACCACTCTCACGGTGAAGAACTTCTTCCTCACATCCAGTCTGAATCTCCCCACCTCCAGCTTCATTCCATTCTCCCTACTCCTATCACTGCCTGATATCCTAAGAAGTCCCTCCCCAGCCCTCTTGTGGGCCCCCTTCAGATACTGGAAGGCCAATAATAATAAAGTCAATTAAGCTAGGAACACTTCCCAGAAGCTCAGCCGAAGTTATTTGTGCACCGTTCTCTGTAGGGGCAGAGGTTCTGAGAGCACTTCATAACCCAGGTGCACCACGCAACCTGCACGACCCAGCCACAGGCGGCAGCGAATTTGTAGGTGTAAGTAATGCACGAAAGGTTTCCCCAGCCCCTTTTCCTCTGAAAATAGGTGCATCTGGGCTGAATAAACACTTGTGAACGCTTTGCTTTGCATTAGGCACGCTGCTTCCTCATTTCTCAGTGTGCCATTTTAACCAGCCCGTTTCAGAGCGCGTAAACCCTCCGAAATCCATGCCCAAATTTGCCGAGGATTCGGCCATCTGACACACTGCAAGGTGAAAAAACTCCGAACTAGACCAGGAATTGAGTCAACTCACTACACAGACAGGATTTAATTTTCTCTTTATGTGTACACTTGAAAATCTATGTGGTGTAATGAGCTTTATTGTAGTCCAGAGACCAAAAAAAGAGCAGGGAAAGAGCATCAACTATAATTGTAAGAGGTAGATGAACAATTTGCTGGAGCTAATTTATTCGCCAAATTGAATCTACATTTCTCCTTGCAAGCTGCCTGCAGACAGATGATGACATATATTTAATTAGATTTTTTTTTAAAGATGGAATCAATAATTCTGCTAATATTTTTGTGTGTGGATTGATTGCAAAGCATGGATTAGTCATAAAGCAGGAGATATTTGAGGTGTTGACACACGATACTCTCTCTCCTGCCTGGTTTCCAAACGGGGACCCTTTAAGTTAGTCGGAGGCTTAATTCTCAAGGCAGAAAGAGAGAGAGAGAAAACACACAGGAGATAGGTAAACCTGCAGAAGATAAAACTCATTTCATTTTCCCTTAGGGAAAAGCATTAATTGTTGTTTAGTTACTACTAACAAATTAGATTTGAATGGGGAAAAGTCACCTTAAATATTGGTGATAACGCAGATTGCCTAATTCAGTAGAGTTTATATTGAATTTTCTCAGAATGGTATTAGGACAATTTGTGTCTCTGCATAGCCTGCTAATTTTTTAACTTCTTTTTTTTTAGCTGGCACTGTCTGGAAAAAGAAAGATATTCTCCAATGCTGAGCAGCTGAGACTGACAACGTGAGAGCCATACATCCTCTGTGACCCAGAAGAGCTGCCCCTAGCAAACCTGGAATTGACACTTTGCACATTCCTTGGATAAGAGAATTAGCAGTGAAAAATGCCTTAAAAACGACGATCCCAGCAACCCTTTCAGACTATTTCAAGTTTAATTTTGGTTAACTCCTTTCCATATTTTCTTCAGAGATGCTTCCTTCTGTTCTGGGACCCACGTTTTGAGCATTCCCTTTGAATCTATGGCCCAGTCTGACATTATTCAGTACCCTTCAGCATCGGTGCTGGCAACATATCACTGTCTGCAGCAGCTGCAATAGCTCTTGTAACAGAAGCAGCATTTGAACAGTCACACTGCAATATTTACCTTTCTAAATGCCAATCATTTTATAGGCTCAGTATTGAGACTTGATGGTTGGTTAATGACGACACTCCCAGCAGAACTGAAAATGGCAAGTCAAGACACACCATATGCTTAATTTCATCAACCTGTATGCACAAGTGATTTCCCATACTGCTAATGTTACTATCATTTTAATAGGCTTTTATTGGAAAAGGAGTTAGAATGTCTAGATAAAGGACCTTTTCTATTAAGCTTAGCAAACCTATCGATTTACTGCCTGATTCTTTTGATCTCAGCTGTTAATCTGGAGAAACTCCACAGAAAACACAAGAGTTTTAGCACAGGGAGGCACATTTTGCTTCTCCCCACTCACATTTTATCAAGTGAAAAAGAAATCCCAAATTATTTACTATATCAATTGCTCAAACTAAACAAACACTTAAATGTGTATCATAAGGTAAGTGTCACTGTGCCAGCAGACTTGAGGAGTAGAAACACAGCCTCCTGGTGTTCTATAAAGCTTCAGTTATGTTCTTTCTGCATTTCTTCTCTCAGTTTCTGACAACCTCCACAAGTCTTTCCTTCACTGCGATGGTGGTATTCCATCTTTTCCTAGTTTCCATCAGCTTAATCCTTCTGCTTGATGACCAGACTATTCCACTGTTCACTTCTGTACTACAATAAGGTGGCCAAGAGCCTGCCACTGTGGTTAATGCATTTGGATCAAAGGCATTTTTCAGTTACTTAAAGATTTTGTCAAAGATGCTTTCCACAAGAGAAGGTTTATCTGCAGTTACAGAAGAGCAGCATTCTAGATCTGATGAGACATGGGCGTTGCAAAGGGTTATTCTCTTCCTTCTGGTCGCACATTCTGGCCCTTCTTAGTGTATTCTGGCACATGGGGATTCTTCCCTGAAGTAATTTGTTTTAATTGCCAATGCTTAATCTGTAAGTGAGTTCTGAAACTGAACACCAACAGTCACCTCTTACTGACAATTTTGTATGTGCTGCAGTTACCATGGTACCAACCTGAGCAGTTGATGTCTAAATATAGGGCAGGATAAAGGATATATCTTTTTCAACAACTAATAGAATGAAGTAAAGAATTCACAGGGATTTTACTGCTTCAGTGACTTAGAGTACTTAAAATACTGGTCACTTTCATCTGGCTGAGATTAAAATACTTAAATATCAGCCATAACATATTCAGTGTAATTTACTGGCTTTGATGGAACTGATCTGGGGGAAAAAAAAAGCCACATTTTCAAAGAGGAAATCTGGGTAACTCGCAGCCATATGACAGAGCATACAGCAAGTCTATCAAAGACCATATAAAGAAGCACAAAGAACTTCATCTGCAGAAAAATGTAGGGTGCCAGAAGCAATATGGAGATACTGTGAGGATGGCACAAAACGAACGTCTGCGCTGAGTGTACTCAGCTCAGAGAGAGTGTTTGCAGTGGGTAAGATTTATCAGATCGAAACTGAGTCATGAAGTATGAATAAATACTATTAGGGTTTCATGGAAGCTGAGCTGCATGAAGGAGTGTGCTGAGATTGCTTTGTCTAGCCCTACAGTTTCTAAGAGAACACCAAGCAAGGCATCAGTGTCATAGCAATTTGAAGGAAAATGGTTCTTGCAGCACTAATCTTCACACCCCTTGGACTCCATCACCACAATCTCAGCTCTCTTGGTGACAGTGCTGCTCCCTCAGACACAGGGTGAGCTAGAGAGAGCTTACTGGTGAATCAATAATATCCTGCATGTTATTTACCAGTTCTGTGATGGTTCCACAGGTGTAAGGACTTTGGAAAGACACAGAGCAACTTTTCAGATACAAAAAGCCGCTCGGTCTTTTATTGTCACGTAATTCAGGTCATGTAGATAAAAGACCTGTTAAATGAGGGAAACACATCTCCAATCTGCTGCAAAGTCCCCTGAATATTTAAATAATTCCACATATTTCTGCATTGCTAAGCTGTTGTTTGTAGCAGCCCTGACATTCTGAGAGACTAACACCATATTTTGATGTGATATCCAAGAGAAACACCGTTCCAGTTCACTAGCTGTTACGGTATAGTCAGGGGGGAAATTATTGCAAGGAAAAGCACCTTTTAAAATGTCAGAACAACTCTTAAGATTCAGAATGCAAATTCTGTCTATTATACTCCAAAATCCCTTGAACCACCATGTCCAGACTCTCTAACTGCAGGGGTGCTCAGCGCAATATGTGGTTGAGCCGGTACAGGAAGAGGCATTCTACGCTTGAGAGTCTTTTTGGAGCTTTCTTACAAAGGGAGGAAAACATTGGGAAACTTCCAAAACGTGTCATGAACGAAATGTTGCTCCAAAGGCAGGAGCCTTGCTTGCAGGATCAATTTACACTTTGTCAATTAAGCAGGCACCTCTATTTTCACTGCACGAAGAGTGAATCAAGACTTTCCTGTGCTTCTCTGTTACTTATCTACCAGCTAGTTCTTTCTGGGGCCATAAAATATTCCCATGCTGATATCCACTTTTAGAAATATAAAGATGCTGTGTTGCATTCACACACTGCTCCCATAAAATGTCAAATAAGTAATGAAGAGATGGGTACGTGCCAGCTCTCCCTCTTACTCTGCAATACAGACAGGAAAATTCTGTGCCACACTGAAGTAGATACAGATACTACACAAACACCCTTCATGTTTTGAAGGCCATTGTAGTTAATTTCTGTTCTCTTAGGGAACATTTCTGGATGTGCATCTCTGGTCCTTTCCCATTATAAACTGCCAACCCAGAAATCAGATTGCTCTCTTGTGGAATTATGATCAAAGTGGAAATCCAGTAAAGCTAACTTTCGTTTGTGAGGACAAAAGGACTGAAGCTCTAAAATCCAATTAAAACATCCTACTAATTAACCATAATCTGAATTTCAGCACTAGCACCACAGCAAACACCTGTGGAATGTAGTGGCTGACTGGAGAGAAACCAGGAGCTTTAGCCTGAAGAGTGGGATGGGAAGAAAAGATGTGTTAAAGGGAAATGAGCCTCTTTGCAGTTCTACTGTAATACAAATGCACAGGAAAGCCACAGGCATGTCACTGAAAACCTTCAATATTTGCAAAATTCAACTTAAAAGCACTGGATAGAGTAACTTTTTAACTTGCCAGTATTGTTAGCATCCTCTGTAGGCATCAATATTTCCCACATAAGATAGAGATAGAATAGTATCATAGTATCAGTCAGGGTTGAAAGGGACCACAAGGATCATCTAGTTCCAACCCCCATAGAATAGAATACAATACAATAGAATACAATAGGGTAGGGTAGGGTAGGGTAGGGTAGGGTAGGGTAGGGTAGGATAGGATAGGATAGGATAGGATAGGATAGGATAGGATAGGATAGGATAGGATAGGATAGGACAGGGTAGGATAGGGTAGGATAGGGTAGGATAGGGTAGGATAGGGTAGGGTAGGGTAGGGTAGGGTAGGGTAGGGTAGGGTAGGGTAGGGTAGGGTAGAGTAGAGTAGGGTAGGGTAGGGTAGGGTAGGGTAGAGTAGAGTAGAGTAGAGTAGAGTAGAGTAGAGTAGAGTAGAGTAGAGTAGCATAAACTAGGTTGGAAAAGACCTTTGAGATCATCAAGTCCAACCTATCACCCAACACTATCTAATCAATTAAACCGTGGCACCGAGAGCCCCATCCAGTCTCTTCCTAAACACCTCCAGTGATGGCGACTCCACCACCTCCTTGGGCAGCACATTCCAATGGCCAATCTCTCTTTCTATGAAGAACTTCTTCCAAACATCCAGCCTAAACCTCCCCTCTCATAGCTTGAGACTGTGTCCTCCTGTTCTGTCACAGGTTGCCTGGGAGAAGAGGCCAACCCCCACCTGGCTGCAACCAGCCACAAGCACTTAGAGTCCCAGAGCATTGCGAACTGGACTTCGCAGATTCTATCCCACTCCCATTAAGTCCAAGTGAATTGACTGGAATCTGAAAGAGCCAAATATCATGCAGGAATATTAAGCATACCTTTCCTTTCGTGAAATTATCATCTCCTTTTCTAATTAACTTTCTCCTGCCGGTATCTCCCAAAAGGCCTTGCAGCTTGACATACACAGCAGCATCTGTTCCTGACCCGGGGGCTGCTCCCGTAGTGATATAGAGAACATAGCTTTTCACTGTTGGGAAAAAGAGATCAAAGGTTTACCAACGCTTAATCTGTTCAAAAATATGTTATTTAATAAATTACCAGCGTTGTATTTTTCAGTCTTGCTCCTGCTCAGAGTAATCAAAAGGCCAAACTGTATTAAAATGCTTAGAAAAGCACCGAGAAGCACGGTCATTAAAATTTAAGAACCACTATTATGAGGACTAATAAGCTAAATATGTGGTGAGTGAGTCTGAAACATAAGCAGGAAGGAAAAGGAAATGGAAAGAAACACACCAAATTGTTATAAAAGCCTGTAAATAATACTCTGCCACACAGCTGCATGCATTTACATGTTCATAGAGTCACAGAATGATTTGGGCTGGAAGGGACCTTAAAGACCCTCTAGTTCCAGCTCCTGAGTACACTAAATTACTCAAAAAGCTGTGGGCCTCACAGAGTTCTAATGAAGCTGAACTCTGTCAGAAAGATGCAATGTTTGCATTTCCTCTGGTCGTGCTCCAGCCCATGACTGACAATCCACCATTGGCAGTTATTGTCCTCAGCAGAGGGTTTCCAGAAACTTGGTGTGTTCTGTGACATGTCAGCTTACTTCCGATCCTTCAGCTGAGCATTTCGTGGATGCCTGTTGATGTTAAGCATCTGTTTGTACTCCCAGAGTAATGCACAGCATGCTGGTGAGCTCCAAATAAGAAAAGAGCCACATACCCAAAACAGTCAATTGGAAGAAAAAAGTGGGGAAAAAAATATGGGGAGAGGTCAAGAAAACAACATCTGTCCTCATCTTAAATGCTCCTTGGAAAGAGGAGCAGCAGCAGTTCTGAAGATTTAAATATCTGTGCTCTTCCAGGAAAAACAAACAAACTAAAACAAAACAAAGCAAAAACCCCACAAACAAAACAAAACAAAACAACCAAGAAACCAACCAAACAAACCAACCACACCAAAGAGCCTTTCCAGGGAATAACCCAGCTGTACTCTTCTCAAACTCACTTTCAAGGGGCTCCTGCCCAACTGCTTGTTTTGAGGTTAGCTGTGAAAGCAGAAAAGGCAAGGAATGCACAGATTATTTGGGCTGCTGCTCTAAACCCTTAACTCCTGGGAACACTTGGAGGAGTCTGGGATATTCTCATGATAAAGTATCCTTTTAGGACTAGAGCTCTTCCATTCTTCACTAGCTTTGGTTATAAAAGCTACTAAGAAACATACAGCAAACTAAAACAAATCCAGTTTGGAGGTGATCAAGGCAGAGCTTGCATGGAGGAGTTTGGTGACACACAACTGCTAGGTCACAGAAGAAGAACGCCTGAAATTCTAAGAACACAAACAGATGAGCTTCTGTAGTGAAGGGCTGTGGATCTCCTTCTTATCTGAAATTACAGTAGGAGAGTTATTTCCTCTGGATTTCCTTTGTTTCCTCTGGGAGAGAGCCAAATCATATTAATGAGAAAAAGCTGAACTCTGAGCACAGTTCAAAACTTTTTTAATATTTTCAGTGCTGTGCACTTGCTTTTTCATGTGTCACAAAGTGATACCAATCAGACTTGGATGCACAGTGCTCAGTTACAGGGGCTGAGAGCCATCTTTTTCAAAACACCAGACTGGCTTGGACCCAGCCATGCAGCACTAGCTAAAATGAATAGAAACTATCTGCTAAATCCTTTGGACTGCTCTGAAAAATCAGCCATCATCACTGACCAAAATCTTTTGCAGTGTTTCTGAGTTGTGCCAAACCTGCTGGAAAAGGAGAGCCAGCTGAGAGAACGGGAAGCTCAGCCACTCTTCCTCCTTCTTCATCGGCAAATCTCTGACAAAAAGGGAATTCTAGAACATTCTCGCTTGCTCTGTGTTGAAGCTTTACCTGAGAAAAGAGTAAAAAAGAAATGCATTCAGCATCTGTTGTGCCCTGTTGGACAATATATAACAAAAGCCATACTGCCAAACAGCTTTGCCACATAATCTCAATATCAATACAATACAATACACCAGGTTGAAAGAGACCTTCAAGATCATCACGTCCAACCCATCAACCAATCCAACCCACCTAAACAACTAAACCATGCAAAAGAGAAGAGGAAATAAATTTTCCTGCATTACTGAAAGCAGCCTTTTGAAAGGGGCTTGGAATGCAAACCCTATGAAGAGAGGCTGAGGGAGCTGGGGTTGCTTAGCCTGGAGAAGAGGAGGCTCAGGGGAGACCTTATTGCTCTCTACAGCTACCTGAAGGAAGGTTGCGGACAGGCGGGGGTTGGTCTCTTCTCCCAGGCAACCAGCACCAGAACAAGAGGATACAGTCTCAAGCTTCACCAGGGGCGATTCAGATTGGATGTCAGGAAGAAATTCTACACAGAGAGAGTGATTGCCCATTGGAATGTGCTGCCCAGGGAGGTGGTGGAGTCACCATCATTGGAGGTGTTTAGGAGGAGACTTGCTGGGGTGCTTGGTTGCATGGTTTAGTTGATTAGGTGGTGCTGGATGATGGGTCGGATGCAATGATCTCGAAGGTCTCTTCCAACCTGGTTTATTCTATTCCATTCTAAAGAGGAGAAGTAAATATCTTCCCCAGTTAAAAATAAGGGAAATGTTGTCAACATTATTGCTGTAGAGACTGCAGTAGGGGGGAAAAAAAGAGTATTTGGGATGGCAAAAAAAAAATAATCCTCTATGCAACCTATTCCTTCAGCATATGGAAGTAAAAGAAGTGTTGATATGCCCATTTCAGCTTGTGAGAAATGTCAATATGCCACAACATTTTTTCAGTGCAGAATGTTTTCTCCTTCTAAGTAACAGGAGAAAGAAAATGAAGTGTTTCTGGGAAAACTGCAAAACAGAAATTAAGAATTTATGGCATGCATCTCTATCTGTACATATGTATGGTGTGAATATTTAGAGTATGTTACTAAATATTTTAGATCTCCATGGAGTTTTGTGGGGAATGGAATGAAAGGGTGATCCTGAGCTGAACGGCTTCGTCTTGCTATAGGAAATGCCATTTTTACATTGAGGTGTCTTACCCTGTGAGTACTACCAGCTACACACAGACCTAAAGTACCAGTCTCTAAACTATTTAAAAGTAGGCAACACAAAAGATGTGAAAATATATTGCAGGAAGGAACTCTGTTTTGAAAAGGGAACAGAGATTCCACTCATACATTTCTTCATAGAATCAATAAGTTGGAAAAGACCTCAAAGATCATCAAGTCCAACCTGTCACTCAAAGACCTCAAAAGACCTCATAACTACTAAACCATGGCTTCAAGTGCCATGTCCAACCCCTTTTTGAACACCTCCAGGGATGGTGACTCCACCACCTCCCTGGGCAGCACATTCCAATGGCTAACAACTCTCTCTGGGAAGAACTTTCTCCTCACCTCCAGCCTAAACCTCCCCTGGTGCAGTTTGAGACTGTGTCCCCTTGTTCTGGTGCTGGGTGCCTGGGAGAAGAGACCAACCCCCACTTGGCTACAACCTCCCTTCAGGTAGTTGTAGACAGCAAGAAGGTCTCCCCTGAGCCTCCTCTTCTCCAGGCTAAGCAACCCCAGCTCCCTCAGCCTCTCCTCATAGGGCTTGTGCTTAAGACCTCTCACCAGCCTAGTTGCACTTCTCTGGACACATGACTTCATAACTCAATAAAAGGTGGGGGTTGGTCTCTTCCAGGCAACCAGCACCAGAGCTAGAGGATGCAGTCTCAAGCTATGCCAGGGGAGGTTTAGGCTCAAGGTGAGGAGTAAGTTCTTCACAGAGAGAGTTGTTAGCCATTGGAATATGCTGCCCAGGGAGGTGGTGGAGTCACCACCCCTGGAGGTGTTTAGGAAGAGACTGGATGGGGTGCTTGGTGCCATGGTTTAGTAGTCACGAGGTGTTGGGTGACAGGTTGGAGATGATGATCTTTGAGGTCTTTTCCAACCTCACTGATTCTATGATTCTATGACTTAACCCTTAACCCAGGAAGCTCTACCATCTCTGGTTAGCAATTGTCACTAGGAGATGGCTCTGTTATTTTGCCTTCACAAAGCTCCTATTATGTTTCATTCTGACAGACACATTGAAAAGATTTCCTAAAATGCAATGCAAGGTGGAATGTTAATACAATTTCCTTTTCATACTAACATCTGCATTCCTGAGCAGTCTCTGGGAAATCAGATTTCATTTACTGTGCTTTATTATTATATATGTGTGTTTTTTTTTTTTTCTCAAGAAATGAAAGAAGCAGGAATAAAGCTATTATGTGCTCCAGCAACTAAGCAGATCTTAATTAATTTTGGCCTGGGCATTATTTTGTAATTATTTCAATTGCCTCAAAAACATCCCAGGAATTATTTTGCAGTTATTGTTACAAAAATGAATTCTGATTCTAAATATGGAATTCAACCAACTGCACCTGCACTTGTGATAGAAGGGGGAAATCTCAGACTCTCTGTGAGGTGCAATCTTGTAAAATCAAAATAAAATAGCAAAGAAATTACCTCCTGGTTCTAACCAGCAGTGTAAATAGACTGCTAGCCTGTCTTTAATAACAGGCATTACCTCCAACCTCTTATACCAACCTAGTTATTTCAAACAAGGATTCAGTCAGTCCTGCTATGGAATCCACTGAACAGAGGAAAAGTCTCCCTTAACCCCCAATATACCCCAAAGCAGAGGAATGGAGTGGAATGGAATGGAATGGAATGGAATGAGAATGGAATGAGAATGGAATGGAATTTAGAATAGAATAGAATAGAATAGAATAGAATAGAATAGAATATAGAATAGAATAGAGAATAGAATAGAATAGAATAGAATAGAATAGAATAGAATAGAATAGAATAGAATAGAATAGAATAGAATAGAATAAACCAGGTCAGAAGAGACCGCTGAGATCATCAAGTCCAACTTATCATCCAACACTATCTAATTGACTAAACCATGGCACCAAGCACCCCAACCAGTCTCCTCCTAAACACCTCCAGTGATGGTGGCTCCACCACCTCCCTGGGCAGCACATTCCAATGGCCAATCTCTCTTTCTATGAAGAACTTCTTCCTAACATCCAACCTAAACCTCCCCTGGTGCAGCTTGAGACTGTGTCCTCTTGTTCTGGTGCTGGTTGCCTGGGAGAAGAGACCAACCTCCACCTGGCTACAACCTCCCTTCAGGTAGTTGTAGAGAGCAATAAGGTCTCCCCTGAGCCTCCTCTTCTCCAGGCTAAGCAACCCCAGCTCCCTCAGCTTCTCCTCACAGGGCTGTGCTCCAAACCCCTCCCCAGCTTTGCTGCCCTTCTATGGACACATTCCAGCAAGTCAACATCTTTCCTAAACTGAGGGGCCCAGAACTGGACACAGTGCTCAAGGTGTGGCCTTTCCCTTTCTAATCCTATCTAAAGTAAATGTGCATCTTTTTCTTACTTATATAAATGCTGTTGATTCCCCCTCCCCCCCCCCCCAACTCAGCTTTGAGTCCATCTTCTGAGCTAATGAAGTAAAACAGATTAATAGCTGGCACTCTTTTCACCTGCCAAGTTTCCATTCTGAAATTTTTACCTGCCACATTCAAGCAGCAGCCTTAATTTCATCAGTGGGTTTATTAGATGACTATTTTGCCTGGTTACAAAGGCAAAACTGACAACCTGCCTACCATTTAAATGTCAGGAGGGGGTTCAGCTCACTAAGATCATGTGTTAGAAGGGAAAGTTTTGTTTTGGGTTGCTTTTTTTTTTTAAACCAGGTTTTATTGAGAGCAGAATGCAAGTATTGACAGCCAAAAGTGTGTCTGCAATTTGAACAACAACAACAAAAAGATTCTTTCCCTTAGACTTATTTCCCTTTTGCCAGCATAAGGGGATGAAGATATTTTGTGTACCGCGAAGTGCCACAGCAATTTCAGCGCAACATCAGATGTTAGCTTCAGCATCTTGGACATCAGAAGCAAGATTGTCACTTTTGCTATTCACTTCTTTTTTCACATGCCAACTTAAAAGGCAGATATTTGCCTCAAAAGGCATTTCTAGTGTCTGGCTTAATTATTTGCCCTGGATCACTGGGTGCACAACACGTAACAGCCAGTTTGGAGTTATGTAAATTCTGCAATGTATGCCAGTGGGTGCAGTGCTGAAAAGACACTGCTGGGTCTGCTGGGGATGATGGCACAGCTGTATGTATGCCCTCCAGAAACCCACCTCCATTTACAAGATGTTTGTTATCCACAGCTATCCCAGGAAGTGTTTTGAGCAGTCTCTGAAGTTATCCCTCTACAAGTGCTGTTATCAACTGCACTTACTTTTGCAAATGAAAAATGACATCATTTCAGACAGAGCTGGAGACTGGGAGCAATAACCACAGAATATGAAAACAAAACAAAAAACCAGGAGAATAAGAAGTCATTGCTTTCACTTGTATTATAGAATAGAATAGAATAGAATAGAATAGAATAGAATAGAATAGAATAGAATAGAATAGAATAGACCAGACCAGACCAGACCAGAGACTCTCGTGTCCTCTTGTTCTGGTGCTGGGTGCCTGGGAGAAGAGACCAGCCCCCACCTGGCTACAACCTCCCTTCAGGTAGTTATAGACAGCAAGAAGGTCTCTCCTGAGCCTCCTCTTCTCCAGGCTAAGCAACCCCAGCTCCCTCAGCCTCTCCTCATAGGGCTTGTGCTCCAAACCCCTCACCATCTTTGTTATACCTCACGACAATGCCAACTCTCTCCTTCTTCAGCTTCTTCAATTTCCAGGCGAACTTTGAATATGGTATTGAATTTCTTATTTAGTTCAATTGAAGTCTCAAAAATCTGGGTTTTTTTTAAGAGATCCTTTGGGGAAGGTGACTGAAGTACAGGCACCTTTTTCATCACACACAGTTAGAGACATTTTAGGATTCATGGAGGTAGAAGTAGTATTACTAGTTGTGACAAGGACATCCCAAGTCCCTGTTGAAAAAAGAAGGAAAAATGAAAAGGTTAGCTAAGTATCCAAAATAATTAAGCCTGAGTTAGTGGGTGACTAGCAACCCTTTGCACTGACATATAACAGGTTCACTTGTTATCACTCATGTAGTGAGAAGCAGATTTGGACAGCAGCCCTTCCATAGTGCTATCTGACCTTTTAGATACAGACCAGTCCATCAGCACCATACAGATAAGGTTGCCAGCTCCATGTTAGAAACTTACAGAATCATAGAATTGTCAGGGTTGGAAGGGACCTCAAGGATCATCTAGTTCCCACCCCCCTGCCATGGGCAGTGACACCTCACACTAGAGCATGTTGCTCAGAGCCACATCCAGCCTGGCCTTAAAAATCTCCAGGCATGAGGCTTCCAACACATCCTCCCTGGACAACCTGTTCTAGTGTCTCACCACCCTCATGGTGCAGAACTTTTTCCTCACGTTCAATCTAAATCTACCCACTTCTGGTTTTTCTCCATTCCCCCAAGCCCTATCACTACCTGACATCCTAAAAAGTCCCTCTTCAGCTTTCCTGTAAGCCCCCTTCAGAGACTGTAAGGCCACAATAAGGCCTCCAAGCTATGTCAACCTGTTCACTTTTTCTCCTCAAAAGTAGTTTTCCTTTTTATTCCCACCCCCTTACTAGTTACCATTGAAAGCAGCATATTTTCTACTAGGTAATGCTGCATATATCAGGTCTGCCTTGGTCAGGAGAGGGTGTTTTTTCATCTTGACTTTTTGAGAAGCTACTTCAACAAGGATGTGAAATTTTGCTACATGTATTCTATAACAAGATACTGGGGGAGATGAAGTGGTTCCAAGCTTGAAATGTGATATTTTTAGAGCAGATCACCACAATCATCATACCAGCAAAGTACAAAACTTTACCCACTTCTCCTGTGAAGAAGTGATGTTTGCCGAGGGATTAAAAATAGACCAGCACTTAGATTTGCCCACTTTAGGGACACAGGAAACACTCAAACCCAACTGTTTTCATCTTTATTGGGTTTTTAAATGCAAAATTGTATTGAAAAAGAAGAGTAGCTTGAGTTCAAACTGAAGGTCTGAACTAAAGCCCTTGATGGATGCAGCACTTGGTGCCATGGTTTAGGTGATTAGATGGTTTTGGATGATAGGTTGGACTTGATGATCTCAAAGGTCTTTTCCAACATGGATAATTCAATTCAATTCAATTCAATTCAATTCAATTCAATTCAATTCAATTCAATTCAATTCAATTCAATTCCAATTCAATTCAATTCCAATTCAATTCAATTCCAATTCAATTCAATTCCAATTCAATTCAATTCCAATTCAAATTCAAATTCAGTTCAATTCAATTCAATTAAAATTCAATTAAAATTCAAGTCAATTCAAATTCCAATTCAAATTCAGTTCAATTCAATTAAATTAAAATTCAATTCAATTAAAATTCAAGTCAATTCAAATTCCAATTCAATTCAATTCAAATTCCAATTCAATTCAATGTCAATTCAACTTCCAATTCAATTCAATTTCAATTCAAATTCCAATTCAATTCAAATTCAATTCAATTAAAATTCAAATTAAATCCAAATTCAATTCTATTCTATTCTAAAATACAAATTAAAGCAATGACTTCTTATTCTCCTAGTTTTTTTGTTTGGTTTTCGTATTCTGTGGTTCTTCATGGCTGTTACAGAGAGGCTTTGGTTACCTGGACTGGTGCAGGTTGGAGCATGACCAATTGCTCTCTCTTTATGCAAAGTGAGGCAAAATAGGGGCTGAATCATTTCCAACAACTCATTTGTAAAGCAGGGTGTTTCTCTCTGAGTAATGGAAGCAGTAACTTTTTGATTTCATGTCCATAGGCCTCTAAAGTCCAGCTCCCTTACCACAACAGGCAAATCTTTATCTCCTGCTATAAACTAATTCAAATAAAGCTTTATTACTGTAGATGAGGTGAGGACCTGTGCCATAAATTCAAGACTTAGTGAAGGTAAAGAGTTAGTACTAACTATCCTTAAAATAACCTAAAGTATCTTCATATATTATGACTTTATGGATAATCATAAATAGCTACACTTTTCATGCCTATGAACTTCAGATGTAACCAATGATATCCACTAAAAAAATGGAAGTCAAATGAAAATTTATCATAACCCCAATGATATAATCCAAGATTTTTCTAGCTCTTTAGTACTAATCTATTAAGGCTTTAAACTATCAGTGTGAAGCTACCTAGTAAGTCTGAACTCTCTCTGCTGGATCATACAGTACCACACATTGATATTACACATTAATTATATTGTATCATCTCTGATAAATTTGTTAAGATCCAGCTTAAAAGCAGCCACATAAAGCTTCTTTCCTTCTCCTCAGTTAAGTCTAAAGAGAGCTATGCTGAAAACTCATTCTTCTTCCTCAGAAATCTTTTCATTCCCTCAGAATGGCACTAAGGGACTGCTGAAAGCCATTTATTTTTATGACAAGTTTGTTATCTGAAATAACTCCTTTCCCTCCTTGATGTGCAAGCTGCTGTTAATTTGATAAATCACAACTGTGTCCATTTAATTTGCTAGTCTGGATATGTTGAGCTTTTAAAATACCTTTTCACAACAAAAGTCTTGCCATATTCCCAGTCATTGTGTCTTCACTACAGCTGTTCCAGCCTGAACCAGTCCCTCTCCATTTCTTACAGGCTCTCTGTATAGTGGGCAGATCCTTCCTAAAGCTATTCTAAAGCTGTATCTATTATACACCCTGCTATACATCCCAGCTATTGAAAATAGACAGAGAGCTGAGTATTTATAAGCATAGACTGGAAAATACCAGCAAGTCTGCACTCAGATTTTTGAGGACTCTGTGTGGGAAACAGAGGAAGGAAATTTTAGACAGTTTTTAGATAGCTACATTCAGACACTGGTTAAGGTGCATAAACAAGGATGAAAGATTTCGCTCACTCCTTATCAGGGAAGAAAGATGCAATAGACTCTGACCAACCTTGGGCTTCTCTGAATTACCCTCAGGAGCAGCCTGCCTCGCTCTGTGGATTATGTAGGGCACCTATGGAATCTACTTTTTAGAGACCTGGGCTGCTTGCAGTGGTGCAATACAGCTATTGCTTATTCCGAAAGTATCACTTCTCTAGCTGCTTATCTTATGCTTCTCCTCACAGATTGCATCAGGTTGGAAGGGACCCTTAAAAGGTCATCTTGTCCAACCCCTCTGCAATGGTTTCCTGCCCTTCTGTTGTCTCAGTGACATTATTTTTCTGTTTCTTTAGATGATATATTTGCTAGTGGACGGTGTACAGGTAGCTAAATATGAGGATGGACTCTACTAACTGTGGCTGCAACTACGTATAACATGAAACTCTCCGAGTATAAACTGAAATGTCCATGAGCACAGAAACTGATAAAGACCAGCTTAAGACCTGCTGATACAGAATGCAAATTCACACCTTCAGATTAGTTAAACTTTGCATACATAGTTTGGTCTATCAGTTCTGATTCATATCTCATAAATGGACCCAAACCAACATTTTACACCTCTTCAAAAAAAAAAAAAAAAAAAAAAAGACAGACATGTGAGAGAGCTCAGAAATCCTGCACCCTGGTAAAGCAGAAAAAAAAGACATCATGTTTTCAGTGTCTAAGTTGCTTGTGAATTATGATCTCTTCTTTTTTTTGTCCCATTAAACAATATGGATGGGATATCAGGCTCAGGTCAACTAGTTGTTTGCAAGAACTTGTGCCATTGATGTAAGTAAAAAAAGAAAACTGCAAATAAAAGCAACTGCCTTCTGCAAATATATGAACATAAGGGAAAATCTCATTCTGCTAGGAGAGGTTTTGTATCTCTTCTTGTGATTTCATCGCTGTTGCAGGAGCCTTCTGCTCTGCATTGATTGCCATATGGAGCAACCTACCTCTTTCTGCTTCAGCTTTTTTCCTAGTCTCAACTAAAAACATAGTTCCCTTCATGGCCTCCATCACTTAATACCCTCCCCCTTCTGCTCTAGTCTTCCTTCCCTCAACATTATGATTGTATTTACCAGCTCTAGAAAGTGCTTGGAGAGATGATTTGTGGGAGAGATGATTTGTGGGAGAGATGAAACGCGCATCTGAGCTACATTATTTCTCTGTTGTGGGTTTAGTCTTAAAAATAACCTGAAGAATAACATGAATTGCAATTCAAAGCTGGAAGGAGCTTTGATGGCTACGGACCTTACCTGAAATCTTTCCTGCCAGCTTCCCATTCCTGACTTTTCCAAGAAGCTTCAGCATTCGTTCCATCTGTCCGTCACCAACTCCACTGTCTAGCCACTGCTGGCAAAGAAATGCGTATTGGCCATCGCTCTTGCCTGATTCCTGGATGATAATTTGGTCCAGGTACCATCCAGCTCCATAACCCACGTCATGGTGTTGAACAAGCACTCTGCATAACTGTCCAAGGTCTACTGCTCTCATTTCAGAGACACAAACCTGAGAAGGCAACGGCAAAATGAACAGCAAACTGATTAAAACACATCTTTTATGGTCCTCCTATAAGAAGTTTGTTTGGAAAGACAGATTGCATTTGATGCTGAAGTGTTTTTTGCTTCCTTTTCTCATAGTGAAGAAACATATTATGGACTGATTTGGAGATCCTGTTCAGAAAATATGTGGATCCCTGAATGTGTAACTTTTTCCTCGCTCATGATCCTGGGCTTGATGATGAAAACCTCCACTATTAGAGGCAGAAAGAAAAGTCTGATCATTAATGATCATTAATTTACTTGCAGAAATCTCATGGAAAATTTGAAGTTCAACCAATCCCTCATAACCAACACAAAAGGAGTGCTTCAAATGATCAGGACAGGCTTAGCAAATTGAACTTTAGTTTAGATTAGGCATTTTATTTGGAAACATTTCAAAGCCTTTTATATTCTAAGGCACCCTATTTCTCAAATGGGAAATGGGGCATCATTCAACTCTGAGCAGCAATACTGACACTGCTGATGACTATGCAGACAAAGAAACTGACATTAGAAACTATAAGTAAGGCTGTGCACGCGTGCAGGCAAGAATTGATGTGCTCTTTGGATGTAAATAGACATCTGTTTAAATATTGCTACGGCTACCAGTAAACAAAAGCTAAATGGCAACTGCACCAGTGCATTTTGGGATGAATAGCTTATGTGAGTGAGAGAATGAATGTGTTCTGTGCAAGAGATAATATGAGTGGGTGGGTAGATACATGGGCATGTGTGTGGGTGACATTAAAAAACCCCAGATGGATAGTAGAAGCAGACGTTATAATTTTTATTTGTTGCCAACCAGTTTGCCACCAGGCAGGAAAAAGCATGAGGACCAGAAAGTAACAAAGGAAGAGATGATTCTGAGAAAGAATTATGTCATCTGCTCCATTCTCCTGTCAGCGTTGGACCATTCCTTACAGTGTGCTCAGAAAGCATCAGCGTTATTATTCCTATCACAGCCAGAGGACTTCCAGCATTCCTACCTTGTTATGCCCACAGTCTCCTCAAACAGTTACCATGGCAAGTTCTACCCCATCACTTTAATGCATATGTAGCCCAAAATAAGATCTAGCTGTGAGGAACACTTAGCAAATAACTTTTAGGGAGCACTCATTGCTTTTTAATTTCATTCTTTGTACTCCTGAGCCAAATATAATTTTCCTGTCAGTCCACATGACCCTTGACTTAGAGGAAATAGCCTGCATTGCTAATATTCATCTTCCCTCACAGCTAACTCTATCTGGAAAAGGGACCTATCATTAGGCTCATTCTTTGTGATACTAATTAGCAGTCATTAGACAACAGTGGTCATAATCACCCATTGTTATCAATGAATTCCCATAATAATACATTAAATTGCCTACTCCCTCAGCATTAGCAAGAACATGGTTTAGATTGATGTCATTACACTTCTTCTTCTCTCCCCCTCCCCCTCCAGTATGGAGACATTTGGAACTGCATTCAACACGCTACTGAAAGTGTAATTAATGAAAGCTAAAACGATTTCATTTAAATTGTTTTGCTTCAGATAAAGTCTCAGTTGGGCAAAATTTATTTAACCCATTACTCTGATGAAAAACTCAGACCTACAACTACTTAAACACAAGCCAGCCTTGCTTTCCGTAGTAGTTAAACCGACTTCCCTCTCTTTACTTACACTTGGTTGCAATTTTCTGTCTCCTTGGCTTTTCCTTATATTCCAGTCCTTTATCAGTCAAGGATCCTTTTCTTCATATCTCAAGTTTCCTTAACTTTGTTTTCTTTCCCTGTCCATTCCATACTTTCCAGGGATATTGCTGATGTAATCTTGTCTCTCAAGCCAGCTTGCCCTTTACATCCCTTCCTTTCACCTCCTGCTCTTAGATACTCTCACTGAAACCTTGTTCCAACTATTCTACTACTCTACTCCTATGTAAAAAGGCTGTAAGACTGGCATGTCAGACCACAGATCCATCTAGCCCAGCATACTGTTGCCAACAGCTACCAACAACAGGTTTCTAGGGAAGACTTGAAAAACAGGGGTAATATATAGAGATGCTTCTTGAATATAAAGTCTCTCAGGCTTTAGCAATTTGTGGTTCAGAGATTTGCTGAGCCAGAGATTGTGTCTTTGCCCTCAACAGCCCTCAGTGGAGAACTATCTTCCATGACAATGTGCAACGGCTTTTTGCACCAACAGGAGTTTTACCATCTGCAACATCTTGTGCCAGAAAGTAAAACGTATTAATTATGCACTGTGTAAAAAACCACCTCCTTTTGTTTTCAATCTGCCACCTGCAAGTTTCAGTTAATGTTCTTGAGCCCTTGTATTTCATGTGCAAACAGAATTACTCATTTTCTCTATGCCATTTGATATTCCTTATCTCCCTCTCCCTGCCTCTCATCCTCCCTTTTCCAGGCTGAACAGTACTTGTTTGCTTAGCTGTGCCTTGTATGGAAGATGTTTCATAGCACTCAACATTCTTCTTGCACTTTTTGAGGCAAGTGAATCAGACCAAAACAAAGCATCTATTAAGCAATTACACCAGACAACTTACCTGGGGTCATGACCACGTTTCTTTTTACTAGTAATGGCTAAACATTTGAGCTGTTCTGTTTTCCCTCTAAGGAGCACTGGGCTGCCACCATTACAGGACTCTCCTAATGCTAAGGTCATTTTTGTATTTCAGAACTCATCTTCTTTTTTCCTTTTTCATGCCTTTTAAAGGGGTTTCCCTCTCATGACCACTGCTTCTCATTTAGCTGCAATGACTTTCATCTGCCATTTTACCACCCAGTCACCTTGCATGAGGTCCTTCTGCAGGCACTGCCACCAACTGTCGTATTTATCACCTTAAATAAGTTAGTATCATCAGAATGTTTTTCCATCTCACTGCTCAGCCCCTTGCCAAGAACCTATTGCTCAATGAAGAACATGCAGATACTAAATACCTTAGCTGAAGAAAACTTTCATTGTCCACAGTCAAAACCAGCTCATCTAAACCAAAATGTTGGAAGACACATTAAGCAAGCACGTAAGGAAAATAACTTGGTACTAACCTGTCCTCTTTCAAATCTTGAGTGCCTTAGCCTCCTTTTGCAGGAATCTCCTTGCTCTCCAAACACTGTGAGAAACACATCTGCATCAGTCCCTGATGCAGGCAACGTTCCTGTGTGAACACTGATCAAGTAGAGAACTTCTGTCATGAAAAAACAGTGACAGAGGACATTACCAAGTCAGCCTCTTTCACAATGTAATCACCAAACATTATGAACCCCTTTATTTTAGGCAAAAGATTCATTTCAAGTTATAGCAATTGACAGTAATGTTCTCTCTGAGTTCAGCATGGATTGCTGGCTACTTCACATTAGAAATGAAATGACAAATCCTTTAGGAATCAATGCAAAGATCCATGTTTATGCACACACAAAAGAAGGAGAAATTGCTGTAGTTCTGGAGCCCTGTCCAGTGGTCACTGAAATCAGCTGAAAGATTCACACTGCTTTTACCAGGCTTTGCAAAAAGGAATTAAAGGTCTTAAATTGAGTTAGGATTTATTGACTCCAACACCCTTCTAGCAAAGGAAAAAAAACCCAGAGATGTAATAGAGGAAATCCACTTCTTGTTCTGGATTAGCTGAATTCTGGTTCAGTCAGGCATTGTGATAATTACAGCCGTGGTTTAGTTGATTAGAGAGTGTTGGATGGCAGGTTGGACTTGATCTCAAAGGTCTCTTCCAACTGGGTATATTCTACTCCTATTCTATTCTATTCTATTCTATTCTATTCTATTCTATTCTATTCTATTCTATTCTATTCTATTCTATTCTATTCTATTCTATTCTATTCTATTCCATTCTATTCCATTCTATTCCATTCTATTCCATTCCATCTTACTCTATCCTGTTCTACCCTACCCTATTCTATTCTATTCTATTCTATTCTATTCTATTCTATTCTATTCTATTCTATTCTATTCTATTCCATTCCACTCCACTCCATTCCACTCCACTCCATTCCACTCCACTCCATTCCATTCCACTCCACTCCATTCCATTCCATTCTCCACTCCATTCCATTCCACTCCATTCCATTCCACTCCATTCCATTCCACTCCATTCCATTCCACTCCATTCCATTCCACTCCATTCCATCTTATTCTCTTATCCTGTTCTACTCTATCCTACCCTACCCTATCCTACCCTATCCTATCCTATCCTATCCTATCCTATCCTATCCTATCCTATCCTATCCTATCCTACCCTACTCTACCCAATCCAATCCATGTTCAGGAGACATGGCTCAGCTGTTTATACAGATATGCATTGCTATTCTTCTTCCTCACCACAAAGGCTGGCTTGTCAGTGATTTTTGGCTGATGGGCTCTATAATACATATTCCTTGAGGCAACATGACAAAGGATTTTTATTTTTATGGATTCTGTAAGCAAAGTGAAGAATTAAACACCGTATGAGACTGCTAAGATCTATTCCCATTCGCAGGCTGGCCTTCAGTTAGATATTAAATGCAAAAAAGTTTTAAATATTTTAACTGAGCCTTCTGCTCATAGAGGATAAGAAATGAGAGTTCTTTTCTAAATATTTTATACAATGTAATCAGAACAAAAGCAGATGTGATCATATTTTAAATACAGAGATGAAATCGTTTCTGGAGCAGGAACGGGGCCTGAAGAAAACCTCAGAAAAGACCAGGGTTTGCTTTGTGTAGTTCAGGCCATCATGATTTTGTAGATGCCCTTTCTAAATCTGGGGTTTAGTCCCTCACCAAGTGTCAATGGAAAGGCACTAAGTGGACTTTGCATATTCTTCAGAGTTCCAGGTTGGTAATTTAGCCTAGTGTAATGTGGTGGGTTGAAAAATCCACCCCCCTCCATCCCCCCCCAACATTAAATTAAACTAGCTAAATAGATAAAACTATCCCATGAAAACACATCAGTTGTTTAAAACAGAAAAAAAGGTCTTCAAGAGTAGATCTTGCTAAAGAGCCCACAAGGTTTGCACAGGTGTATTGAATGAACCTTTAAGAAATGGGGGGATTAATAAATGTAACCTGCTTTATGATCCTGCCCATTGTGTGTCCATGTGAGAGACTAAAGCTTGTCTCTCCTGGTGTGACTCAACAAAGATAAAATCACTTGCTGCTTGCCCAGCTGATGTGTGCTGGGCAGAGCCACTGGGAGGACTCTTGGAAGGTGCAAAGATAACATTGCTCACGGGACTGCAGCTGGCCTACAACAATGGCCCAAGGGCCCAGCATTCACACCTTCAGGACAAGAGCATTTCCAGCCATCAGATACCCCAGGAAAGGACAATGGTTCCTGATATGTAAAGAGTGTGTGGGTAGGTAGATGGAGACGGAGGAGGCGGAGGCCTTCCCCCCTCCATCCAGTGGCTGCCCAAACTCACCTGAGTACACAGAAAGATTTCCTGGGGAACGATACCTGGACCTAGAGATGATTTCCCAGAACGATATCCTGGGGAACAACACCTGGACACTTGCCTAAGGGCTAAAAAAACTGTATAAAAGACTGGAGCAACTACTGGCTTAAAAGGGAGAAAATTGGAGAAGCAAGATGCAGAAGAAAGCAGACGGCACCACACGCCGGAAACATCATGGGGACAACACAATGGATCTTGGACTCTCTGTGCCCTAAGTTCCGCCTGCTGCAACTCATGGAGCTGAAGAAGCTGCTCAGAGGACCTCATCCCTTCTATAGCCAAAGCCTCAGCACCCTTCCTCTACAGACCCAACATCTCCTGCAGCACCATTTCTCTACAGACCCAACATCTCCTGCAGCACCTATCCTCCACAGACTCAAACTGTCTTGGGGGGTGAGGGGTGTGGTAATATAATTCTTTCCTTCTTCTCCCTATTCCTTCTCTTTCTCCCTCTCTATTTTTCCTCTCTCTCCCTCTGTTTCTAATCCATCCACTGTATTTATGTAATAAATAGTCTAGCTGTTGATATTTCGGCCTCGTTTGTGCCTCTAATTTCACAACACGGGAATATTCATTAAAAACCTGAATCTCTTTCCCTCTCCGGATCGAGACAGTCCATCCCATTAGGCAGTTCACAATTTTCTGGGTGTACATTCGCTTGTGTATTTATCTTCCCGCTCAGCAACATACCCCTGAGTGGTGGCTTGTCTGGCTTGACCACTGCCAGCTCTGTCACAGTCTCAGCTCCGTCTTCTCCAAACAGACATTGGGCTTCCACGTGAAAGCCCAGCTCTTGTTTGGTGTCCAGGTCTTTTAAGCGAAGCTGCAGGCAGAACCAAAGATGAAATGAATTTATGTGAATTATTTTGTTCCTTCTTTCCATCCCAACAGGAAACTCTTTTCTTCCTCTTGCTAAGATCTGCACAGGCTTTATGAAAGCAACCTGATTCTGCATGAGAGCTACAGCAGCTGCTGCAAGCCACTGATTCTGCAGCCTGATGCTTGTAGGTGCATCCTTCATCACATATTGACACAGGCATAGGACCCATTTGCAGAAAGCCAGTGGAGGATGCAGATTAAATTGACCTGGATATACTTGGCAATTTCAGAGTGTCAAATGAATGGAGTGACATCAATCTTAGCAGCACATGCCCATTATGCAAAAAGATTTGGTTTATTCCTCTTTAGCTATCTATTTCTTTATTTTTATCTGCTGTTTACATTTGACTTGCTGTATCTCAGCTGGGATTTTCAAAGCTGGCAGAAATTAGGTGTCCAGTGGCCTTCAGTGGCCTTTTGGACTCGGTGACCTCCAAGGTCTCTTCCAACCTGGTTAATTCTAGTCTTCAGGGCTCCCTGGGGAAATAAGTTATTTGAATTCCAAGAGAAGGTGCAAACTTAGGTCCAGCTTCATTCCATTTCAAGTCAGGTGGAATGAAGCTGGACCTAAGTTTGCACCTTCTCTTGGAATTCAAACACTGAAATACTCAGTGGACACTGAAAAAAATAATAGGTTCCAAATTTGGGAGCTTAAAACCTCCAAACCAAGTGAGGAAGCACAGCTAGGGACCCCACCTAACCTAGTCAATGTAGAGATCAGATTCACAGGAGGACAACCCAGATTGTGGAATCTATCCTAAGTTAGGTTATAATATACAGAATGACAAACTATCAAGCTGTGCCAGGGGAGTTTAGGCTCGAGGTAAGGAGAAAGTTCTTCACTGAGAGAGTCATAAGCCATTGGAATGGGCTGCCCAGGGAGGTGGTGGAGTGTTCAAGAGGGGATTTGACGTGGCACTTGGTGCCACGGTCTAGTAGGCATGCGGTCTTGGATGACAGGTTGGACTTGACAATCTTTGAGGTCTTTTCCAACCTTATTGATTCTATGATTCTATGATATGCAGAAACATCTCCAGTAGCATATGCAGGACTGAACTTCATACAGAGCAAATGGCTCCAAGTTTGCAGAAAGTGTTTCTTCCACCTTTACAATCAATTTGTATATAAGTATTATATCTGAGACACTAAAAACAAGAAAAATTGACTTCATCAGGACACTAAGTAATTATAGTTCTTAGGCAGGGATTCCCAAAATCACTGTGCTGACTTAAAGCCACTACTGACCCCAGCAGCAGAAGTTTGTGGCTCTTTGTACAGGGTACACACGCCACTATTTGGAGGTTCTGAGGAGAGATTTCCCTACACAGACCGAGTGCAAGCTTTGAAATGCATAAATATTTATATAACTGAAATCTCTAGGAATCTGACAGCTCCACTCCTAAAACCTTTGCTGGACTGTCTTGCCCTTGAGGGCCAGAAACTCTGGTTTTGAGTGGTGTTTAATACATAAATCTTCTAGAGCTGTGATATGAGATGTGGTGCTGAGGGACATGGTTTAGGACCAGGCTTGGCGGAGTAAGATAATGGCTGGACTCCATGATCTCAAAGGTCTTTCCAATCAAAACAATTCTATGTGTCTACGGTTCTATACATTTTAGCTAAGGTCATAACACTTTCAACAGAAGTGTGCAGAAACCTGCAGGAGATCATCAGAAAATACTCTTACGCCGTTGTTAAGACCAGAGAGAGAAAACAGAGGGTAGCAAAAGCAGCACAGAGCATTTATATCCTTTTTAACCTTTGCTGTTTCATCTGTAATCTCTGTTTCTGTAACATTTCAGAAACTTTGGCTGTTACTTCTTTCATTGAAGGAGAAAGCAAGGAAGGGAATTCTTTTCAGCTGGGGATGGGTTTGGCCGCTGGTGCCTTACACACACTGCTTGCCTCTTTCTATTGCTACACTGCGTCCCTATTTCTCACTCCACTGTAAGAGTCCTGTTGAAGCAAAATCAACTTGTTACACTTTAGATTATGCCTCCATGTATAAATAATTTCTAAACAGACTAATAAATGAGTAACAGATGTTATAAGCACATTACTGGCACAGGCAGTGTGCATCACTGTGGCTTAGGTTGTGGGTTCTAAGTGCATTGGTAGAAGAGAATACATAGGTCTGTAGTGACTGTGGTAGTTTCAGGCTATGCCTTTAAAATTTAGCTGCAGATTTTGAGCAGAAAAGTAGAAAAATATAAATAAATCACTACTGGGTGTTAAAAGGGAAACAAAAGATTATTCCAAACAAATTCATTGGATAAATGTCTGGGACAAGAGTTGTACCATAACAATTCTTCACATTTTAGTTTCCCATTCCTTTTCTCTTCTCTTCTGGTCTTGGCTGTTTTGCTTTGCTTGGGGAAAGATAATGTGCTTCTGTCTGACCTTGGGATATGTCTAACCCACTGCCTTCTCTCAACTCCTTTCTCTCTCTTGGGACAGGGAGGGGGGCAGTAGAACAGGCTTCTCTAGTCTTCTGACCAGGGGGGTTTTGATGTCATTTGCTAATTGTAAATATCTGTATAATATTGTAAATACTGTGTATTTTGTACACATTCATTGCATTCTATTGTAGAGTGTAGTTTTTGCTTGTAAATACAGCTTCATTTTCTTCTAACTGAGTTGGTCTGCCTTAAAAGTTAATGCTGGGGGAAACTTCAACCCACCACAGCAACCTACTGACTTTTTTTTTTTTTTTCAGATTGTAACACTTTATAGCTACTAATAAGCCAGTTATTAAATATCTTTTGAAGTATTTGAAAGTATGAACAAAAAATGCACTTGCCATCTGCAGAGGGCTGTCAGAAGAGGAGAGGAGATTCGAGGATATTCGAGGAGATTCGAGGAGATTCGAGGAGAGGGGAGGGGAGGGGAGGGGAGGGGAGGGGAGGGGTTTGGAGAGGAGAGGAGAGGTTCGGAGAGGAGAGGTTCGGAGAGAAGAGGAGAGAAGAGAAGAGGAGAGAAGAGAAGAGAAGAAGAGAAGAGAAGAGAAGAGAAGAGAAGAGAAGAGAAGAGAAGAGAAGAGAAGAGAAGAGAAGAGAAGAGAAGAGAAGAGAAGAGAAGAGAAGAGAAGAGAAGAGAAGAGAAGAGAAGAGAAGAGAAGAGAAGAGAAGAGAAGAGAAGAGAAGAGAAGAAAGAGAAGAGAAGAGAAGAGAAGAGAAGAGAAGAGAAGAAAGAGAAGAGAAGCTGAAATCTTCCATGAGATAATCACTTAAAGCACACTGTGAGGGTAATGTCAACATATTTTTGAATGCTTTATCAAATGGCCTGGAGGTGCACATTTAAAATGAGAAATTAGTTTTGCTTACCTACTCCTTCCATTCTCACAGCCTAAACTGAGACTACAAAATTAGCTGACAAGCAACACATTTGGGGAGAAAATATGAACAAGATATACTCCTCCTCTATCCTCAGAGGAGCTCATAAACTCTGACTTAATGTTCCTTTGAGTACCACAAACCCATTCAAATTTTAGCTTGGAGTACAGCTGCTTTTTAGCATTTGCCATCAGAGCAGTTTCTGGACTGTTTTAGGGAATCACCCTAAATTCATAGTGGAGTTAAGGTACTATGTGGCCCAGTTCAGAAAAACATTCTTCTACTAACTTCAGGCTAATTAAATGCTATGTTCACAACGCTTTTTGGGCCCTTGCTTCCAGGCAGAGACCACTGACTTGATTTTTCTCTGCATTAACCTTCAAGTTTAAGCACTACCCCAAAACCCAGGTATTGTCAGGCCCAACACCTTTCTGGTCCATCTTCTTACTCACCCTGGGGAAGGGTATACATTTAATATCTGGCTGAATTAGGTTATTGACAGCATTAAGTCATTTCTCCATCCCTTTTCATGAGTGATCTGAAGGGCATATTAAACTACAATCAGATGTTTAAGGCACACTGATGACTGTATTGTAATGAATAAATACTAAAGTATCAGCTTAATTGCTTTCCACAAGTAGGTTGCTCTGTGCCAGGAGACTGTTGATATTTCCATGCAGGGATTAGCATTTCCTAGTATCAGCAGAAAACCCCTGCCCTTCCATGTCATGATGAGCTATGCAGATAGATCTTCACAGCAGTGAAGAGGTATAACTACATGCACTTCAGCAGGCATGAACAAAGTAGATCTGCCCACAGAGAGCTCTGGAAGCTGTAGGCAATCATCTGTAGACACCAGGTAACTGCACCAAAAGATCACAGAATGCCAGGTTGGAAGGGACCCCAAGGATCATCTGGTCCAACCTCTCTGTGTAATAGTACAGTTTAAAAGAGATGGGCCAGCATCCTGTCAGGCTGAGTCTTAAAACTGTCTAATATAGAGGAATCCAATACTTTCCTTGAGAGATGCTTCTGATGTCTAAATGTTCTCATGATGAAAAATTTCCTTCTGGAGTCCAACTGGAGGGATGTGTGGCCTTGATAGCGTGGTGCAAAGCAAAGCTAACAATCTGTCTCTCAACAAAAGATATTTACTGGCATTGTGAGGAATATTACAAGTTTCCATGCAATGTATTTGGAATACCTTATGAAGCTGAATTCCTCTTCTCAAGCATGGAGCAGATAACACAAAGGAAACTTTTGTTACATCTCCAATATCGCCAACAGTCAGCTGTTAGAAAAATAGAGGGGGAGAAAAAATAACTATATATTGTATGTAAGAATTTGGAAGACATACTTCAAGCCCAGGTAAACAGACACACACAATTGGTAAAAATACTAGTAGAGGTGTTAGTGGCAAGGTGAGGAAGTCCCATGAAGACTGTGAGTCAATTCGGACTCACATTTGCATCATGATCTATGTTTCTTTTCAGCTGGGTGAATTGGCTGCAGAGCTTAGGCCAGCATGAAAAGCAAGGAGCTTCATGGCTGTGGCTGATTCTATATTTCTAAGCCAGATTCATCGAATTTTGATAATGGCAGAATTTATGGAACATTGACACATTCATCTTACTGTTCTTTTCACTTTCCTTTTGACCTCTTCTCCATCACATCTTTTGTTCTCAAACTCGAAGTGAAATTTTGCACTCAAGATGCTTTTTTAGCCCTGGTTATTGGTTCTGTTCTGTTAGTCCAGGGCTCCAACGAAAGGAGGGCTGGTTTCCATAAGCCATATTGTGCTCTGCTGCATGTGGCTTTTCCTCTTGCACCAGTTAAGCAAGTGATGCTCATCTTGTCTTTTTTTTTTTGAAAAGATTGGCCATTTCCCTTTTTTTCCTCAATGAACCTCTGCCAGGGGTGACCCAGGTTCACACACCTGTCCAGAATACAATACAATACAATACTGATACTATGATACTATGAAGAACCTCTGCCAGGGGTGACCCAGGTTCACACACCTGTCCAGAAGCTGCCAGTAACCTTGTGGGCTAACTACAGAACTGATATTGACCCAGGCCCAAGTTCATTGAAAAGAAACACAGATTCTAAGGAGTGAAAATGGATTAGTTGAGGTTTGAGAAGTAGATCATAAAGGAAGTATGGATTAGCTTCATTACTTATTTCCTTACTTACAGAATACCAGGTTGAAAGGGACCTCGAGGACCACTTAGTCCAAACTTTCATAGTAAGAGTATAGTTTAAATAAGATGTCCCTTTCATAGTAAGAGTATAGTTTAAATAAGATGTCCCAGCACCCAAACCCACCTGGACATTGGGATCTTCTTCTCTGGAGAGATCCCAAATCTACCTGGACATTGGGATCCTCTCCTTCTCTGAAGTGATCCCAAACCCACCTGGACAATGGGATCTTCTTCTCTGGAGAGATCCCAAATCTACCTGGACATTGGGATCCTCTCCTTCTCTGAAGTGATCCCAAACCCACCTGGACAATGGGATCTTCTCTGGAGAGATCTCAACCCCACCTGGACACTGTGATCCTAGGCAAGCTGCTCTGTGGGTGACCTTGCTTTAGCAGAACTCCCCAGATTGGTTCTGAAGTCTCCTCTAGAGATCCTCAAAACTCACCTGGATGTGTTCCTATGTGACCTGCCCTAAATGGTCCTGTTTGACAGGAGGAGTGGCCTGCAAGCCTTAATTCAAGGTTAGTGAGATCTTTCATGCCAAAGCTGGCATTTGCTCAGGAGAGCTTTCCTAAGTGATATGTATTATCCCACAAGTTCTCCAAGTGCTGTTTAGTTAAGGCATGGAGGTATAAACATTCACTCTGGCAGAAAAGTCATTCCACACAACTTCACATTCACTGGCTACACCTCTCACTTTACTGGAACTGTTTGGTAAGACTGGTGTGAAATAAAAATGAAACCAACCAAAAATGGATTATCATTCAGGTTCTGAACTTTCTGTGCAGGTGATTTCCCTTTGCTTCCAAATACAACAACTTCAATATCAGGAACATCATCTGGTACTTGGGTACAGTGCATCCACGTTTGCCATCGTCCTCTGCTTTTAGTGTCAAAATTTTTGGTGAGAAGAGATGCCACAGAGGTTTCTGCAGTGAAAAAAAACACAATCAGAGCCTGTGTCTGAGTTATAAGACAGTGTAAGCCAAATGATTGCATTGCCTGGTAGTGCTGGCTCTAGCACAGGCAAGGAAACCACAAGGCTCTCATTATTCATTGTAGCTGCTGCTTCATGAACCCATGGCAGGGGCCATGCCTATCTTCTCTGTATTGTTCCAAGGACAAGATCCATTCTGCCAGAGGAGACTTTTTCATTGCTTTCATTTCCATCTTCTTCCTCCTAAGCACAATTTCTTTCTCCTTGTCTACAAAAGGCATGCTTCACCTTGGCCCAGGCACCTGCCCCTCACTATTGGGCTACCAAAGCTTATTTCTGCCTACTCTGTGAGGCAGTCTTGTGCTGGTTCTGGTCTGCTGTGCCATGCAGGAGTGATTCATCCGAAGGAAGGACACTTATGCTGGTATTACCTGTGAGTGGAATTGCCACTTCTACAAATTCTTTCTTGGAGCGTTTATTGATCCAGTCATTGTGAACAAAAGCGTGGGCAGAAAAAGGGTAGAAGACTTCTTTTATAACAATTTTTTCCAAGAACCACTCATCTGATAGAAAATAAACAGGATGTTATTCATTTACATTGTTTAAATAACAAAATACTCTGTGTGTGCAGTCAGAAGTTCTTACCTTTAGAGAATCATACAACAGTTTGGGTTGAAAGAGACCTCTAAAGGTCATCTAGTCCAAGTCCTCTGCAATGAGCAGGGACATCCTCCACTGGACCAGGCTGCATAGAGCCTTTTATACCTCCCTGGGTAACCTGTTGCAGCGTTCCACCACCCTCATGGTAAAGAACTTGTTCCTGACATCCAGTCTAAAGGATCTAAATAATAACATGTTTTCTTTTTCTGATCTTCTGAAGGAAAAAAGACTTCTGAAAATACATTGATGATCTCTGAGGTCTTTTCCAACCAGGTCTGGTCTATTCTAGTCTAGTCTATTCTATTCTAGTCTAGTCTAGTCTAGTCTATTCTGTTCTAGTCTAGTCTATTCTGTTCTAGTCTAGTCTATTCTGTTCTAGTCTAGTCTATTCTGTTCTAGTCTAGTCTATTCTGGTCTAGTCTACTCTGGTCTAGTCTACTCTAGTCTAGTCTACTCTAGTCTAGTCTACTCTACTCTAGTCTACTCTACTCTAGTCTATTCTAGCCTGTTCTACTCCAGTCTGTTCTACTCCAGTCTACTCTACTCACATGAATTCTCATGTGTCTGTGGTCAAGAATATATTATCTGCCTGTATGTGCTTGTCTTTTCCCCTACACTCCAAAACACTGGACCAAGTGAAGAAGTCCTAAAGTTTTCACAGATCTTAGGAAATTAAATATGGTGATAGATTTGATATAATGACCTATTAGTGCCTCAAAACAGAGAGTATGAGCTCTCTTCATACATGAATCTCCCCCCCCCCCAGGAAGTATTATCCATGTCCCAAAGGAAAAAGGGTCAGGATTTCTACCTCAGAAAATCCACTGGACGCACAACTTTCTTTCTGCTGAGGTTCTATGATATCCTACAAAGCACAAACTTCAGCTGAAGGTTTTCTCTTCATTGAGAGAAATTATTTTTTTAAGAGAAAAACCATCAAGTGCCAAAATTGTAGCCAAATCATTGAAAAAAAAAATCAATTCATGATGCTCCTTGCTGTTGCTATTTAAGAAGTAAGCAACATTCTTTAACTCCAACAGCTGCTGTGCAATCAGAAAGAGGACAAGGAAAGATGCTGCATGAGGTACAGCCTTGCAGCCTTTTTTATCTGCCACTCAACCTCACTTATGCAGAATCCCTTTAGAAAGAACCTGTTTCTCCTGGGAGGGAAGATAAAAAGGCTAAGAGACCAAAAGAGCCTTTCTGCCATGTTCCACTTCCCAATATGATGAATTGATTTTTTGTTATCTCTACCTAGAAACATTTACCCTTGGGGGGGGGGGGAAGGGGGAAAAAAAAACCACCACTCCATTATCTAAAAATTAAGAGGAAGAAAATAAATATAAAAATTGGCCAAAAAAAGTATGATGTCATATTGCTTCCCCCAAAACCACCATGAGCTTTGTGAGCTGTACTCATAAACACACAGCAACCTTTGTGGAGAAAGGTTCAACAGACAATTTAACCATTTTGCATTCTCCCAACATTTCCCAGGAAGTCCTTTGTACATTTTAGCCAAACCAAGCTGAATGCTGCAATAAGGAACAGCAGAAAATGGAGAGCAATGTCAAATCCCCTAGAACCTTATTCCTGAAGTTTTAGGATCTCTTCAATCTGATCACCTAACATTATTATTGCCATACATCAATTGGAGGAAAAAATGCTGACCTTTTTTAAAACTCTTAAATCCAACAAGAACTTGGTTCAACTTGCCAAGGTGTACTGCTTTGACTTTGAAGACATCCACCTGCAGCATGAAAATAACAGGTCATCATAAAAAGAGTTATTTGCCATTGGAATGGGCTGCCCAGGGAGGTGGTGGAGTCACCACCCCTGGAGGTGTTTAGGAAGAGACTGGATGGGGTGCTTGGTGCCATGGTTTAGTTGATTAGATGGTGTTGGATGATAGGTTGGACTGGATGATCACAAAGGTCTCTTCCAACCTGGTTAATTCTATTCCATTCGATTCCATTCTACTCCATTCCACTCCATTCCAACCTGGTCTATTCTATTCCATTCTATTCCATTCTACTCCATTCCACCCTGGTCTATTCTATTCTATTCTATTCTATTCTATTCTATTCTATTCTATTCTATTCTATTCTATTCTATTCTATTCTACTCTATTCTACCCTACCCTACCCTACCCTACCCTACCCTACCCCCCTACCCTACCCTATCCAAGATGGTATTTTTGTTCAACTAAATCTGTACCTGGTTTTGAATGTTTATCAGTGTGTCTGGCCACTGTTTCGTATCTCAGTGGCAACAACTTAACGTTATTTATGCCATTCCCTTGTCTTGGAGTCCATAATTAAACATTACAAGCTATAAATACTATTTTCTGATCCAGTTAATATTATGAATTCTTAATTTCAAAATGCTGCTGTATTTAATCAGAGGTTAGTTTGGGAACATCAGCTTTACATGCTAGTAATGAAGTGCTTATTTCTAATGCCTTCATGGACTGAGATCATCAATTCAGGTCAATTATTACATGTGTTCAAAGTTACTTTGAGCCATAACCTAACTCCATAAAAAACCTGAAGAACAAGAGGCATCATACTGAAAATCTGGAGCAATTTCTATTTCACTAAAATTCACATTTAATTCAGAGGGAATTATTAGGCAGCTAAATGGGAATGAAGTGAAGAGTGTCTTGGAAAGTTTCAATCACTGTGCTGCTGGGATAAGGAGTTTTCATTGAAGCCATCTCTATAACAGGCTTTTCCACATACAACTGACTTGCATGATGAACAGACCTCATGGCATCTTCCCTTTTTCCCCTACTGTAAATCCTCTTGCATATAGCTTTGTCACCTTTGCACAGCCATCTTCCTTCACAATAAAGGGAACAGCTCATGTAAGTATGTAATGGGGGAGGGGGACACGATGCTTAAAGTGTGTGTTGGTTGGCTTTTCTGAACTGAGTCTGAAGAAATGAGGTTTGGAAAGACACTATTCATGAATGGAGTCATCTTGATGGGGTGCTTGGTTGCATGGTTTAGTTGATTAGGTGGTGTTGGATGATGGGTTGGACGCAATAATCTTGAAGGTCTCTTCCAACCTGGTCTATCTATCCTATCCTATCCTATCCTATCCTATCCTATCCTATCCTATCCTATCCTATCCTATCCTATCCTATCCTATCCTATCCTATCCTATCCTATCCTATCCTGTCCTATCCTGTCCTATCCTGTCCTATCCTATCCTGTCCTGTCCTGCTCTACTCTACCTCCACTCTACCTCCACTCTACCCACCTCTACTCTACCTCCACTCTACTCTGCTCTGCTCTGCTCTGCTCTACTCTGCTCTACTCTTTTGGCAAACCAGTTGTGGAATAAAAGCTCCATGGGCAAGATTGTTTTATTTCTTGTGACTTTGTGAGCTGTGCTGCTGGAGATGGCAGCAGTTGTCTTGGAAAGGTTGGGGTTGAAAACGCAATTAGAAAACAAGAGCTGGGGACCAATTTGAGGGTTCGAAAACAAACAATAAAAATGATGTATGGTTCCATTGTTGCTGCCAAGTACAATGGCAGGAAAAAATTCATGCTGCCTTTGAGAACCATACTGATCACAAGAGTCATCTTGAAAGGAAAAAAAAAAATGAGCAAAGACAGAATAGAGAATTAGAGATTTGAGGGCAAGTTGGAGTAAAGAAAGCTGTAAGAGAATGAATACCCAAAGAGTTGTTGCTCAAAATCTTTCCTATAAGATTAGTGTGCTATAGCTCAGGATATAGGAAAGCCCTTTAGAGTTTTAGATGAAGGATTTAGCCTCCTGAACAGCCCCATTCAGAAACTGACACAGAATCTGGATTAGCTAGGAAAAAATCCTTGTGAATTTGCAGATGAGTTCTACTTCCGCTGCACTGAGGATTCACAGAAGGCAGCTGCATTGTTCACAGATATTTTTCTACAAGTTTTATGCTAAAAGAAAATTTGAGACGTGTTCTTACAAAATAATGACAACAAAAAAGCTCAGGACAGTTTGGTCTTTGAGAAAGAAACAGGAATTGTTCCCCTTTCAGTCTGTACTGTACCTTATGCACTGTAGCAAGCAGTCTTGCTGTTCAGATTTCTCTAATCTTTAAGAGGCATCATAGTATCAGTCAGGGTTGGAAGGGACCACAAGGATCATCTAGTTCCAACCCCTGCCATGGGAAGGGACACCCCACACTAGATCAGGCTGGCCAGAGCCTCATCAAGCCTGCTCTTAAACACCTCCAGGGATGGAGCCCCAGCCACCTCCCGGACAACCCATTCCAGGGCTTCACCACTCTCATGGGGAAGAACTTCCTCCTCATGTCCAGCCTGAATCTCCCCACCTCCAGCTTCACTCTATTCCCCCTAGTCTATCACTACCTGATATCCTGAGCAGTCCCTCCCCATCCTTCTTGTAGCCCCCTTCAGATACTGGAAGGCCACAATAAGGTCACCCGGGAGCCTTCTCTTCTCCAGACTGAACAGCCCCAACTCCTTCAGTGTGTCCTCACTAGAGGTGCTCCAGCCCTCTGCTCATCCTCGTGGCCCTTCTCTGGACACCTTCCAGCACCTCCAGATCCCTCTTGGAATAGGGACTCCAGAACTGGAGGCAGTACTCCAGGTGGGGTCTCACCAGGGCTGAGTAGAGGGGGAGAATCTCCTCCCTTGACCTGCTGGCCACACTTCTCTTGACACAGCCCA